>JAQZBX010041445.1:0-22346 GCA_029593785.1 Cabassous unicinctus
AAATTGTAGGAATTAAGAACTGCTGGAAACAAGGACAGGTTGTATCACCAAGAAAGTACAAATGAGCCAAAACTCCCCACTCAGTAAGGCAGGCTAGGATTTGCATTAAATTAGGAGGCAGGTCAGTGTCCATTACCTTCACAGGGTCTTACAAAGATCTTCTAGGTTAAGGAAACTGGGAAGGACAGAAGGGAATATGTGTGTGCTGGCCGGGGGGAAGGTCTGGTGATTTGGTGGCAGTCTTTCTTTTAAAGAAAAGTTTGTTAAACATCTGTTCTGATCAGAAACGTAGAGGCCATCTATTCTCAGCCCATTTTCTAGGTTGGATAACACTGCACATTCATCCACTACCACCGCCCCTTGCCCTCTACTCCCAACCCCCAGGGAGGAGGGAACTTACCCCAGAACACATAGCTAGTTCACTAGTTCATCAGAGACCTAGGACCAGAACGCCGGCTCTGACTCTCTGTCCAGGGGTCTTCCCACAGCACCAATGAACCCTGGTTCCCCTCAGCATTGGACATGTAAGTGGCCACCAGAGGGTCGTCAGGAAACATCCATGTTGGCAAGAGAAGAGCTTTCTCTTCCATCTAAATCCATCATTGAACATACACAGCATGCCATGTGCTGGGGTAGGGGCTTTCCCACATTATCTCATGCAGTCCCCTCAACAGCCTTACATGATGCCACTCACCCCCATTTTACAGATGGGAAACCGGGGTCCAGAGAGGCACAAATGCTTGTCCAAGTCTACCCTGCCAGTCATTCTCCGAGCTGAAATCCACACCCAGGACTCTGTCTCTGCTACAGTGCTTGGTGCAGTTGGACAGTCTCTAATAACGGACTGTCAAATAGCTTTCATTTCACTTGCCAATGCCAGGTGGTTTGTTGTCTGCTGGATTTGCTGCCTTGAGAAGGAGTTTGGGGTTGGAGGAAACTGTGCTGTGATTGATTGGTGATACCTGCCATGGGAAGGCGGAGGTAGAACTTGAGGGTCATGTGTTTGCATTTGTGCTGAAGTCTCACATATGCCCAAACCCAGTGCAGGAGAGGTTCTGGGCCACATGTCGATATTTGTCAGGTGGGACAGGGTACCTGTGAACACCACCTGCTTGTACCTAAGATGGCCCTGCAGCCTTGTTCTACTCTTCGGCTCTAGATCTTCCAGTTACTTCTCTGTTCTGCTCCAGGGGGACACCGCTGTGCCCGCTTCCCTGAGCTGGCATTAGGAATAAAAGAGATAATGGACGCACAAGCACTTGATGTCCAGGAGAAAATGATGGCATTTAAACCCTTTCTCAAAACAAACGGAAGACAATGCAAAATGAAAAATGGGGCAGAGGGTTTGTTCTCATCATTGTTTAAACCAGTGATTGTCTATAAAGTATCCCCAAACTCTGAGACGTTTCTTCCCAGTACTGTGAAATCTAGGCCAGTACAAAAGAGGAAACAATCCACACACACCTCCTCAGGCCTGGAATAGCTGTCAGTTTCCTTAAAATTGAATATCCTAATGTAAAAGGTTTATCCAAAAGCCCTTGCCTTGAAGTTCTGGGATCCAGAAAGACCCCAGGGGAGCGGAGGTTGCCCACGAGGAGACCCTCAGAGCTATGTCCGCCGTGGGGCAAGGAGCTGGGGTACGTTTCACGTGGCTGCAGGCGCTCCGAGGGGCATTAGCTGCCAGCACTTGCAGCCTGCCTGGCTTGCAGGCCAAGGGAAAGCCTCCAGCTCAAGCTGGAGAAGCACCAGTGCCTACAGCAGGGCACTCAGCAATGACCGCAATGGCAAGTGCCAGGGGCATTTGGCTGAGGCTCTGGCAGCCTCTGCAACAAAACGTGATTGATGGAGGGGGAGGAAGAGTTCTCCCTCCTTCCCAGTCCAGAGCTCCTGTGCCCACCACTTTCTCAGCCATCCCCACCCTGCAATGGAGGAGAGGTTGCTAATCAGGTTCATCTGAGTCTGAGTCACTGACAGGCCCACTGTTCCTAGGAGTCAGGGCCACATACCCCTCCCCCAAAACTTTTCTCTTCCACTTCCTGCCACAACCAAGTAATGGGAAAGGTAGGCAGGGTCCAGCCTTTTGCAGGCAGGTCCCACTGTGTGCCTCGCCATACCTGCCTCCTCCACGCGGTCAGCCATCCTAGCCTGGTCCTGCTGCTCCGCTCCTTGGATGTCCTTCTTTGTATGGTCAGCCAGAGGAGGGCAACTCCCAAGATTCATATGGGTGCAAGGTAAGCTCTGAGCCTACGTTACATGTCAATACCATGAGGATAGAAAGGAGCACATTCAGAGCCGGGGGAGGATGACTCACCCAAATCCAGTGACAGGGCACAGGGCAGCACGGTGAGAAATTGGCTTCTTCAGTGGATGTGGCAAAATGTAGTCCAGCCAACAAGATGCTGTCACCCTGATGTCTTATCATCACGGGGAAGATTTGGTGTTCTTTGAGGCTTCAGACACCTTTGTGCTATAGTTTCTACAATGGCACAAATCCCAATTTATGGAGAAGCACCGTGACTTTGGCAGGGTCGGCAGCGGCCCCTCTGCCCCGCGCTCTGGGCTGCAGGCTGGAGGCAGCTGCGAGTCAGCGAGGGCGAGGCAGACCCCGCATGGGCCCCGCCTGCCTGGTGCCCTCGCTGCCCCCCAGCCCTGCCCCTCCCGCCTGTTCCCCGGGCCAGGGCTCTGGGCCCAGGGGAGGTTAATGGAAGCTGGAGGGAAGGAGCTGGGAGGGAACTTGCTGCCATGCTTCTCTCTTTCTTTTTCCTTTGTGCTGCCTCTGTCATTTTGTCCTCATCCATATATCAGGCTCAGGCTCGGGGCTCATAATTTCCAAGTCCTTTTCACTTTTCAAGGTCAGAATTTTACTGCTTTGGCCAAAGGCCACTTTAAAATTTACAGAGCAAATATAAGGTACAGCAGGGTCGTTAGAACAAGTTGCAGGGTTCAACACCGAACACGTGGTTCAGGTTTAATGGCTCTGTCTGAAATAACTTTCACTTGAACTTCTGCAGCAGCCAGGACCAAAGTTACAGACATGGCTGCTTGGGCAGGTAGATGGGATTTCTCTTTCCCAGGTTTGCTCAGTGGAGCTCTGGCCATAATTCCTGCCCAGGAGCCTCATGGAGGCTCCAGACCCCGGGTGGAGTGGGTGGGGCCAGAGGGGCAGCTTTGCACCGAGTGCTGCCAAGTGCCAGTAGTGGCCAAGACCCAAACCTCTCTGTGCCTCAGTTTCCTCATCGACAACATGGGGTGGGTAGCAGTACCCTGTGGGGTTGTCATGAGGGTGAAATGAGGTGCTGCAGGTGAAGTATGTGTGTCTGGCCCAAAGTCAGCTTTCAATAAATGGGATCATTTTTCAGGGACCTCCGCTCAGGCGTTCCAGAACTTCCCATCAGGCTCCTTCTCCTGGTAATGGAATGTTTAGTGGCAAACGTGGGCAGTTAATGTTCTGGCCCTCACTGAACCACACACAGGCCCTGGAGCCTAGAAGTGAGGTGCGGGCAAGTGGAATGAAAAGAAAATAGTGCCTCTCCGTCTAGCTCTGGCTGACTGGGCCTCCCACAGGTCTGCTGGGGGCACGGGCCCTATTGCTGGATGGGGGCCTGGCACGGACAGAGCAGGGGCAATGGACGGGGGCAGTGAATTGCTGCTGAGGCCAGCCTAGGAGCAAACACCAGGAGGGCTTCCTGGATTTCTTCCTCCCGGCAGCAGAAAGCTGAAGCTGAAGGGCCGAGGTTAGGGTCCACAGGCACAGCCCCTCCCCTCGTGGGGCCGCGGTGTGAGAGAATTCAGCAGGGCCTCCCCACCAGGCCCCTCCAGAGGCTGTGCCCGTCCTGTGCCCTCTGGGTCGGGTGGAGGTGTTTTGACCATAAGGCGGTGCCCAGGGAGAGGGGACGGCAGGGGCAGGGCAGTGATGGGGAGTCATCTCCACCTGAGCCTCCCTTGACCCCACAGGACGGGAGCCTTGTTGTGTGGGAGTGGGGGGCAGCACGAGCACGGCTGGGAGGGGAGGTTCTGGGGAGGGGAGGGAAAGGAGGCCAGGCGGCAGGTGGACTGACGCGAACAGTGGTTCCCAGACTGTGGAGCACATCAGACTCTCCAGGGAGCTGGTTAAAACACAGAGTCCCTGGCTGCTCCCCACCCAGAGAGATTCTGATTTGGGGTCTGGGGAGGCTCCTGGGAATCTGCATGTTAACATTCTGAGGTGGGCGCTGCTGCCCTCACTTTGGAGACCTGCAGTATCATCAGGCCTTGTCAGGGGGGCAAAAGCAGGAGAATTGGTGGGGGTGTGGGGACCCTGGGTGGGCTAAGGGTCTAGCAGATGATGGGTGAAGGTGGTGGCAGCTGCCGTGACCGGGCAAATCACTGCCCCTTTCTGAACCCTCAATGCCAGCTCTTCCTGCCATCTACAAACAGGGGACCCCGCTGCCGGCACCATCCGGGACCCGCCAGGAGGGGGCACGAGGGGGCCCAGCGCCCAGCCAGCCCGCACAGGCTGTGTCCTCAGAAATAAATCCTGGTGACCTCATTGCTTGGCAAGTGCTGCTCAAACAGAATTAGTGGAACCTTTTATCACCAGAGCAGGCGTCGCACGGTGGCCATCTGGGGCAGGTGACCATTATCATAACTAATTAGACCTTCCCCAGATTCCTGACGCCAGAGTCCGTCAGCAGGAGCGGCGAGTGCAGGCAGAGCCGCCTGCGAGGACCAGCGGGGTGGGGGATCAGTGCCCCCAGCCCTTCCTTGGCCAGTGCTCCCTGGAGGGCCGGCCCCAGGGGTGGCTCCCCCAAACACCCCTGGTTGAAGGTTTACGAAAATTCAAAAAGGAGGCGAATGGGAAGCACTGGGCGCTCAGATGACGGTCATTGGCCTGTGATGATGGCAATAACGGCAGCGACAGCGCTCCCTGCTTTGCACCCACTGGGTGCTGCCCGGGTTAAGCGTTACGTGCACAGGAGCTCACTTAATCCTGTGAGCAAAGGTGACACAGGCCTTGTCCCTCCCGGGGTGCTTTGCAGAGCGAGTGGCGACTGCTAACGAGAACCTGGGTCAGAGCGTGACGGGTCACCTGGCTCATTGCACCCCTCCCCGGGCTCCTGGGCAGGTGGGCGCCTCCACTTCCTGCAGCCTCAGCTCACCTGCCCCCTCCTCTGAGGGCCCCTCCTGACGCGTCTCTGAAGTCGCTGCCTGACTGCAGCCATGCCCTGTCCATCCTGTTTCATGTCCCCGTCTGTCCGTGAGTTTCTGCCCTTGTCCTGTCCAAGCCGTCTGCACGCCCATCACCACTGACATGTGTGGCCAGTGGTTCATGTGCCCTCATCTCTCCCCATCACTGGGGGCTCTCTGGGGGCAGGGGCTGCACCCCTTCTGTTCCCTGCTGTCTCCCAGGGCTGAGAGCAGGGCTGGCCCATAGCAGTTACTCATCAAGTGTGTGTTGGATGGACGGAAGGACGGATGAGTGAGTGAATTAGTGGGAACTCATGGACTAGAGGATCAGGGCCATGTCCTCTGTGAGGGCTTTGCTGGGGAGGAGAGGGAGTGGTGGCAGCTCTCCTGGCAGAAACTTCTTTGTAATTCTGTCTCTTCGTGAACCTGGAAGGGATGACCCCTGGGGACTGGGGCCAGGCTGCTCCATTTGGTGAGTCCCCATCTGCAGAGAACGGATTGTCTTGTCACTCCACTCACTGGTCTATTCCATTGACAATATTATGCGGTTTGGGTCTGAGGAGCAGGAAGTAGCAAGTACTTTAGGTGCCTCAGTAAGACATCTGCAAACTAAGCCAAGGAAAACTAGCCATGCCCACCCGCAAATTCCATCTTAGTGATTTTTCCAGGGATCAGTAATCTACAGCATGTCAAGATACCCCTTCAAGGTGAAAGGCAAGCTGCTGCTTCTCACACCACCCACCATGAAAATGGGAAGAATGCTTGGTAGGGCATTTTGGATATTGGTGGCAATGTGTATGAGGTTTGAGCATGCTATATCAACCCAGATACAGAGTCACCCATAAGGTTGCCAGTTTCAAGTGGGGACCAGAGTAAGAGAAGCCTCTGCAGCAAGTTCATACTGCAGTGCAAGCTGCTCTACCACTTGGGACTTGCGATCCAGCAGATGGAATGGTATTCAAAGTGTCTATGGCAAATAGGATGCTGTAAGGGGTCTCTGGTCAGCACCAATAGGAGAATAACAGCACAGACCTCTGGGATTTGGGAACAAGTCTATGCCCTCTTCTACAGATAACCATGCTCCCTTTGAGAAACAGTTTCTGGTTATTGCCAGGCCTTGGCAGAAACTGAACTTCTAACCATGGGGCATCACATGACCATGCAGCCTGAGTGTCCCATCATGAACTGGACGTTGTCTGACTCACCTAGCCATAAGATCGGATGTGCACAGTCGCAATCCACCATCAAATGGGAAAGGTAAACAAGAAATGAGTTCAGGCATGTCTGGAACTTGTAAGTAAGTTGCATGAGCTGGTGGCTCAGACTCTTTCGTTTGCTTGTTTGTTTTTTTTAGGAGGTACCGGAGATTGAACCTGGGACCTCATATGTGGGAAGCAGACCTCAGGCTCTTTCAAAACCCACTCCTGCCTCATCACCTCCTTTCCCTCAGCCCATGCATATGGCCTCCCAGGGAGTTCCTTATGACCAGCTGCCTGAGAGAAACTTGAACCTGGTTTTCAGTTGGGTCTGCATGATATGCTGGTACCATGCAAAAGTGAACAGCTGTACCACTATGGTTCCATGCAGGTGACCCTGAAGATCTAAGTGAAGAGAAATCATGCCAGTAGGAAGAATGTTGAACAATACATTTGATGGCCATTATGTCTAGAGTGAGGGATGGCCAGAGGAAAGGCTCTATGTAGATTCACCTGCACTTGCCAGTGGTCTATCTGGATGGCCAGGGACTTGGAAGGATCAGGATGGGAAGATTGGTGATGAGAAGTCTGAGGAAGAGGTATGGGGTTGAACTTTTCAGAATGGACAGACTGTGAAGATATTTGTGTCCTATGTGAATGCCAACCAATGGGCATCCACTGCAGAGGAGACTCTTAGTCATCAGGTTGACAGAATGCCATATTCTGTGGATGTTCATGCAGCCTCTTTCCCCACAGCCAGCCCAGTGCTTGCTCAGTGGGCCCATGAACAAAGTGCTCATGTCAGCGGGGATGGGGGGTCATGCATGGGCTCCCCCAGTCAAGGCTGACCTGGCTAATGCGATGGCAGAGACCCACATTGAGGCCCTGGTGACAGACAGATTACACTGAATCTTGTCCATCGTGGAGGGTGCAGACAGTCATCCTCACCAGAATAGGAACATATTCTGCATGTGGACCTGCCATCCTGCCTGGAGTGCTCTGCCTACCATTCATGCATGCGCAGAACACCTTTTCTATCATCAGGGCATTCTTCAGTGTTATTTCTGATCAAGGGGCTCATTTCACAACAAAGGACATGCAGCAGTTGGCTCATACCATGGAATTAACTGGGTTTATCCCATACCTGGAAGGGCCTGCTCTAACTGAAAGGTGGAATGGCTTATGGAAGACTCAGTTGTAGTGCCCATTGGGAAACAACTCCCTGAAAAGATGGGACTGGGCTCTACAGGATACAGCATGTGTTTTGAATCAGAGACCACTGCATGGTGCTCTCTCTCCCACAGCCAGAACACATGGGCTCAGGAAACAAGGGGTGGGAGTGGTTCCCATCACACCTAATAATCCATTCACAGAATTTTTTGTGCCCTGTCACGTCATGGCACTTTGTAGCCTGCTTGCTCCGAGCTTTTGATTCCCAGGGGGGTTTCTATCAGGGGACATACAATGGTCTCACTGAATTAGAAGATGAGACTCTGCAGGGCCATTTAGGTTCCCTATGCCACTGAGCCAATAGGCTAGATAGAGGTTAATCTACTATCTGGGATTATTGACCCCAATTACTAAGGGGGATTGGCTTGAAGCCAGTGGGGGCCAGGGGGACTCTGTATGTAACCCAGGGGTTCTCTGAGGTCCCTCTTGGGACTTCGGTGCCCAACAGTAAAGGTTAATGGAAGACAGCAATAAAAAGGAATTATTGAGGACTCAGACCTTCAGAACCTCCTCCAGTTAAAGAACCCCGAACATCCGAGCTTTGGGCTAAGAGTAAGGGGAAAATAAGGAAGGCAGGGCCCAGAAGGAAGCCATAGATATCAATTATGGCCCCATGGCCAACTGGAGAAATCAGGACTGTAGCAGCTGTGCCTATTTTCAATTTGCTTGCTATATATCTGTGTTTATATATAACCATTTTCTTCTTTCCTTTTTCTCATTTTTATTTTATATACAAGTTGCTGCAAGTTGACTCGTCTTTAGATAACAGGATAGCCAGTAGACTGTGGCTGAATTTTCGGAATAATTCATATCTAGCAATAGATACAATGGGGCTTGGGGCTGCGTGTTTGCTCATTTTGGAGGAAGATCTTGTTTGCCTATAAGATGGACAGTTGCATCCTGTTAGGTGGAAATACAGAGTTCTTTTCTTGTCCTATGGGAATTCAAAGGTGTGTAGAAGTGTACATATGGAAAATGAGTAGTCAAAGGTGAAGACCCTGTTAATTCTAAATTTATTGCCTCTCAGACCAATTCACCCTTCCTTGTCGGATCTGTGAAAATGGAAATGGGCACCATTCTAAATTTTCCATTTGCCAGTTGACATGATGCTAAGCTGAGCCAGTAGAGGGCAATGGAGAGATACTGGAGGAGGAAGGAGTTTTCCTTCCTAGTTGTGGTGTGCCTCCTTGCTCAGCAGACTAGTGCAGCACCCAGGCCCTATAGTGTGTATGGGATTTCTAGCACCAGGCGCTGGTAGTGCACATGGCTCCCCCAGCGCCCCGCTACTGCAGCTTGGAGGGCTTCCCTAGCTCTAGCTCCCTGCAGTGCACAGTGGTCAGCAGCACCCAGCTTCTCCCAGTACCTCCCCCCGCCCCCCCGACAGGTGCTCTCGTGGCAGGGTGCCTCCAGTGAGTCACCTCCCTGTGAACAGCTTTCCCTGGCACCCTGGAGAGGGGATTTCTGGCAAATTCTTGAGGATAGATCAGCAAGTTCCAGCCATGTGGCATGACAGTGACTTCTGTGCCATTCAGTAAGCCACGACTCTGCCCTCTTCAGCAAGGATCTCGGCACTGGGTGTCTCTTCCTTGGGCATCCTCTCTCAGCCCTAGGAGTGGGATGGCCCCTTATTCATGCATTCTTTAGATTCTCTTCACTTCTTACCATCTAATCCCTTGACGATCCAATCTACTGTTGTAGGTAATAATTCTTTCTATTAAATGTTCCCTGTTGAAATTCCTGTGTGGTTTTTGTCTCCTGTCAGGACCCTAATTGCTATCCTTGGGCTGGTGGACAAGCAGAGCTCCCTACAGGGGTGGCAGGGAGGGTGGAAAAACGGTCAGGGAATATAAAATCCAGAGCTGTGTTCAACCACCTGGCAGTGCTGGGAAGAAGATGAAGGAAGCAGCTCGAAACAGAGGAGGGGAGCCCAGGGTCCCCTCCACCCACCAGACAGCAGCGTGACCTTGGGCCTGTCACCTCCCCTCTCCTTTATGGGCAAAACAGCAGCCTGCTCCCGGGCAGCTTTGAAGATGAAGGGAGGCCAGGGATGTGGCGGTGCTTTGAACAAGTGCCCGGGGCTTGGGGAGGGGAAGGGATTGACTTAACTTTCCCTAGCGGCGCCTCCCACCCCGGCCCTTCCAAGGGCCCATCCAGCAGCAGGCATCCCGTGTGGGTGCTCAGCAAACCAGGCAGGCCCATGGGAGCCAGCAGCTGGGGCTCTTATCCCGCTTAGCAGTGAGTCACTTAACAGTGAAGGATATGGGTGAATGGGGGAGTGGGGGACAGTGCAGCCAGGGGTCGGGGTTCAGCCCACTGCCAGAGGGCCAGGAGTCCCTTGTTAACAGAACATCAGGCAGAGGAGACTCAGAGAGGTTGAATGACCTGCCTGGGGTCACACAGTGCCAAGCCCAGAACCAGAACTCACAGCTGGTTAGCTGGACACTGGGGCCTGGGCTCTTACCTATTCAAGTCATACCTACCAAGCAGAACCACGAAATCAATCACTTTCAAAAGGGCAAGGGCTTCCTCTCGGGGCCAGGGAGGGCATCCCTGAATCCTGGCATATCAACCCCAGCCTTCAACTGGCAGAGTCGACAACTCCCTTAGATCCTAGTAAGGCTGAGTTAGTCCTGTTGTCTGTTCCAGCTGTAGGACCCAAGCCTGACCTGGAACATGGGCACCAAGAGGGGCTTGCCATTCATTCATTCACTCATTCACTCGTTCAAAGTTCTTTCCTGAGCACCCATGACATTCCAGGCCTGGTTTAGGAGCTGGGGCTGCAGCATCAAGCGGGTCAGGCCAAGTCGCTCCCCGGAGGAGTCTTCAACAAACCCACAGATTAAATACGTAATTCGAATTCATGCTAAGTGTTCAGATGGAAAGGAAGTGGATTTGAGAGAGAGTCTTAGGAGGGAGAGACTCATTGAGCTTGGGGGACGGTGGTTAGAGCAGGTTCCCTGAAGAGAGGAGGTTTAACCAGAAAAACCCTGAAGGATGAGGAGGTATCACTATGCCAGGAAGGGGGAAGGCACAGTGGCTTGGGGGGTGGGGGCCAAGAGGGGCTGGGATTTGTTCTAAGAGCAGAGAGAAACATTGAAGGGTTTTGAGCCAGGAAATAACGGGCAATATTTGCATTTTAAGGCAAGACTCTGTCAGTGGATGGGGAATGGATGGGGGGAGGGGGTGGCAGGCATGGAGGAGGTCGGGGGAATTGTACAGGCAAAGGGGTCCTGGACTGTGGTTGGGGTTCAGGAGATGGAGAGAACTGGGGGAAACTGGAGGTGAAATTTAGCTGCTGGTTGGATTGATAATTGAATGACTACATGGGGTGAGTGTGATGGAGTTGGCTGGGTGGGGGAGGGGGAAGATACCCCACCAGGCCCCTTCCCGACCCCTGTCAGCCCAGGTTCTGGGATCATGGGGGGCCCCCACCCGCATGCCTGCAATAGCCCGGGTCCCATGTGTGACCTGGAAAATGTCAGACCCTGGATAATCCCCACGTCACCGTCACGTCCTATCTCAGCCTTGGATCTCCCGCCATGGTGAGGCTGGAGACAGTGTCAGAGAGGAGCCAGGTGGGGGATGAAAGGCTGGTGTCTCCCCCTGACTCTGCCCTGATGGGGTGGGGGACCTTGGGCCAGACTCTTCCCCTCAGACCACCCCCCACCACCGTAGGGGGAAGGCTGCCGGAGGGCAAAGTGTCATGTGATATTCCTATGGCGTCCCCTTAGAGCCCCTGGCGCCTCCCCCCTCCATGTGGCGGCCTCGGTGAGGACAGAACAGTGAGGACTGAACGGTTAGCGTCTGTGACACTCTGACGAAGCCTCTGGAGCCTTCCCGCCCCTCCCCGCCCCGTGA
The DNA here is from genome assembly GCA_029593785.1 of Cabassous unicinctus. Taxonomy (NCBI): domain Eukaryota; kingdom Metazoa; phylum Chordata; class Mammalia; order Cingulata; family Chlamyphoridae; genus Cabassous; species Cabassous unicinctus. The sequence goes on from JAQZBX010041445.1 coordinate 11,451, forward strand.
TTAATTCAGTTTGGTAAAGCGGTGTTTATGCTGGAAATTTAATCGTCATTTCCGAGGGTAAAGGAATTGAAAAATAAATTGAAAGTGTCAGACGATGCATTAGAGTGGGCGATGGAGTGGAAGTGGGGGCCGCCTGCCCAGCCTCCCCATTCGTGTTTTATGGGCCTAAGAAATTAGTCAAATTTCTGTTTCTACAACTGCAGGCTCTAGAACCCAGGGGATGGGCTGAGAAGGGTGGGGAAGGGGTGCGGGTGAGAAAGGGAGGAGAGAGGGCCCAGCACGGAGGCAGCATCAGGTGTCACCCAGGCCCCGCCCCGAGCCAGAGGAGGAGATGGACCCAGAGGGGGGCAGGGGCTGGTCGTGGGTGACACGGGATGTCGTGGGCAAAGTGAGGCTGGGGTCCTGGCCTCCCTCCTCCCACCACCAGGCTGGGGGAGACTAGGGGTGGGGTCTGGGCATCCGAGGGGAGGGAAGTCCTTGGCAAGCTCTGCCCCACCATGGTACCTCCCCCTTCCTCCATCTGCCCCTCCATCTCAGGGAGGTGAGTGTCCACTCAGAAGAGGGTCCTCCTCACCACTGGTCTCTTCAGGAAAATGGGAGCTCATGTCTCTGGCAGTATCTGCTGCATACCAGAGAACATCTGACTCTAGTGAGGACTAGGATTCTCCCATCAGATTAAAGGTCTTTAAAGGAAGAGCTGTCTTTTCCATCTGACTAGGGTATTCTTAGGACAGACCCCTGACTCCCCATTAGACTGGAAACTCTTTAGAGTAGCTCCATGCCTCCTCCATTAACCTGTCAACTCCTCAGGGCAGGCCTGCGTCTCCCTCATCTGACTGGGAACTCCGCAGGGCAGGCCTGTGTTTCCTCCATCTGACTGGGAACTCCTCTGTGTCTCCCCTATCTGAGTGGGAACTCCGCAGGGCAGGCCTGGGTCTCCCCATCTGACCAGAAACTCCTCAGGGCAGGCCTGGGTCTCCCCCATCTGACCAGAAACTCCGCAGGGCAGGCCTGGGTCTCCCCCATCTGACCAGAAACTCCTCAGGGCAGGCCTGGGTCTCCCCCATCTGACCAGAAACTCCGCAGGGCAGGCCTGGGTCTCCCTCCTTCCTGGAAACTCCTTGAGGACTGTGGACAAGCCTCCCCCATTGGACATCTCCTCTTCAGACCACCCATCATGTGGGCTGAATCCAGAGGGCATGGTCTGTGGATGTCCCAGCAAAGAGTTCAGCTCTGTCCAGGCCTGGGAGGCCTCTAGGGGAGGCAAGAACGATATGTGGGAAAGTCCGTGACAGGGAGACCAGGATACAGGGGGTTCGGAGAAGACAGGCCTTACAGCATCCTTCAGCCTGGGAGGAGCCAGGGGGGCCAGGTTAAAAACGCCTCTTCCTCAACCACTGAGCACAGGGCTGGGAGGCAGGAGGCCTGGGTTCCAGGTCCAGCTTGCTCATTCATTCACTCATTCATTCATTCATTCATTCATTCAAAAAGTGTCTCTTGGGCACCTACTATGTGCCTGGTACCAAAATAGGGTCCTGTGATGCAGCAGGCCACAAACAGACAAGGTCCCTGACCCATGGAGCTGGTGTCCTTGTGTGTGTGTGGGCACAATATGCAGGCCAATAAGCTTGGATAAGCAAGGTAATTTCAGAAGGTGTCAAAACACGATGATGTGGTTCAGAGTGCCTGGGCAGGCTCCTTTCTCCAGGGGGTCCGGGAAGATGACTGTAAGCCGAGACCTGTGGAATGAGAAGGAGCTACCACACAAGGAGCTGCAGGAAGGACATGCCAGGCACAGGGGACAGTGACTACAGAGAATACGGCCCCCTCCAGGAGACAAGGAAGGGCCGGGGGCCTGAGCAGTGGACCAGGAGGTGTGGGACAAGATGAGCCTGCAGACATTGGTAGGGGATGTCTCAGAGGTTCACGCACAACCTCATGGCCATGGCGAGGACACTGAAGTTATTCTGGGAGAAGTGGAAGCCCCTGAGAATCATAAGCAGGGGAGTGATACAGTCTGGTGTGTGTTTTCAAAAGATCACACTCATTGCTGAGATAATCAAGGGTGCAAGGGCAGGAAGGATGAGGGGACCTGGGCAGGAGCCACTGCAGGCCTCTAGGTGAGGGATAGTGGTGACTTGGACCAGTGTGGATGCACCAGGAAGGAGAGAAGCAGACTGAACCCAGCTATGTTATAGCAGATGCATCAACAGAACTGGGTGATGGATTTGATGTGGGTGGGGGGGGAAGGGGAGAGTCGAGGGTGACAGTCAAGTTCCCAGCTTGCTTAATGGGTGGATGGAGGTGCCATCTGTAGGCATAGGGAAGGCTGGGGGTAGTTTCGTTTTGAACTTAAGTTTGAGCTGCCTCATGGATACACAACTGGAGATGTCCAACAGACGTTGGCTACCATCTTGTGCACCAGATATTTCCTGTTTTCCTCCTGAGATATGGTAGGGTACCCTTTTCTGCCCTGTTAAGTATGGGTGGGTGATGCCCTGTGACTTGTTTTGGCTAATGACATATAAGCAGAAAGGACATATGTCACCCCCAGATGGGAGCTTAAGACCCTGTGCAGGATTTATCTCAATCTCTTTTTCTCCCTGCTAAAACAACCAGCAAGGCCCCTTGTAGAAGCTGTTCCATCATTGCAGGTTCTGTAGTGAGGGTGACATGGATCAGAGTCCCCAGTTCACCAGCAAGAACAGTAGAATGATGAGAAATAAATCTTGGCTTTAAGCCATTGAGATTGGGGGATGTTTGTTACAGCAGCATAGCCTAGCTTAGCCTGCCAGATACAACGAAAGGAGTTTGGAACTCTGAGGAGAGGTCAGGGACAGGAGATTAAAATCTAGAACTCATAGATGTGTTGATTTAAAGCCTCAGGGGGAGAATGTATGTGTGTGGGGGAGGGGTGTGCCCAGTCTCAGCCCTGTGGCTCTAATGCCCACTCCCTGTGAGGACTTGGGCTGGCCTCTTGCCTTTTCTCTGAACCCAAGTCCACATCTGTCAAATGGATTCATATCCTTTCTCCAAACCTGGGCTCCATCCTGACACTCCTGCCCCCTCCCCCAAACCAAAACTGCCACCTGATTCTCTGGGTTGTGTCTAACCCTGCCTCCTCTCCCCACTGGACAGATCTTCTCACATCTCTGGAACCAGCTCCCTGCTTCATAGGCCAGTTCTGAGCATTAAATGAGTGCTTAGCACAGAGTTGGGCATTCAGTAAGTGCTCGACATATGCGTGCTAGTGTTATATCATTATTTTATGGTCCGACCTCATTGCTGTGTCCCTGAATCACTGCCCCAGCCTCCTCACTGGTCTTCCTACCTCCAGATTCACTTTCTCCAGTCCTACCCCCATGCTGCTTCCAGAGACAGCTTCTTAAAGCAAGTTCTGATCATGCTGCTCTCCTGTTCAAGAATCATCCATAGCTCCCTGTTACCTACATAATAAAGTCCCAACTCCTCAGTTTGGGATTTAGGGCCTCTGCATTGTAACTACCACTTCCCTCCATGGCCCTCTCTTGTACAGCAGGAAAACTCTTCAGTTTGTTCTTCCTTAAACAAAGCTTTGTATTTCCCCTCTCAGGGTGTCCTAAAGAGCACCCAGCTCTGCCACTGGTTTGCAGTGTGACCTTTGGGGAGTCCCTTGCCTTCTTTAGGCCTCAGTTTCTCCATCAGTAAAATGGGAGTATGGACTTGATCATCTGAACACTCCCTTCTAATACAAACACCCTGGGCCTCTTGGAACCAGAAAGCTATCTCATTTCCAGCCCTGCTAGGTCTGCCCTGTGTCCACCTCCTCCCTGCCCTCACCTGCTGCCTTTGTCCCTCAGAAGCCAGCCCAGGTAAGGAAGCTGCCGCCTCTCAGCTGCTGGGCTGCTCAGTTCAGAGGTGCTGCAGGTGAATGCAGGTGAAGGCTGCAGATAATTAACCTCCGGGTGATGGGATCTGATTAGTGCTGAAGCTGGAAGGCAGACTAGACAGGTTGTTCCATGTTTCTAGAATTTAGGGTGTGAAGCCATGGGAGGGGAGGGCAGACCTCAGAGCCCTGGCAGAGAAGGAGGGAGGTGGGGTTGGTGAGTAGCCCCTAGGCCAGGGAAGGCCAGCTGAGGACAGGCAGGGAGTGGCCGGGATGGTGGCATTTATTGAGTCCCTCCTGAAGAAAGCGCTCACTTTACTGCATCTTGTTTTCAAGTGCTATATAAGTGCCAACTCTCACTGCCAGGTTTACTTTTCATCATGATAAACTGGAGCCACTCATTCTTGCATCAGGCACTGATTTATGTCACTAACAACTGATGCTCACACAGCTGAACATCAGGTACAACTTTGCTGTGATCCTCCCATTTGCTAGATGAGAAAACTGGGAGGTGAAGCAACTTGCTCAAGGTCACAAGGGTCATGAGTGCTAAGGGCAGGATTTGAACCCAGACCACCAGGCTCAGTGCCACGTGAACTCTGCCCTGCACTGTCTCCCTCGAAGAGAGGGCCGTTGACCTCATTTGACAGATGAGGAGGCAGAGGTTCAGAGAGGTCAGGGATCCTCCCACAGTGACCCAACAGTGGGGTCTGCACCCTGGGCTGGCTGCTGCCGGGCTTGTGCTCTCTCCACTGCTTCAGCCTCTTCAAAGGGAGAAGGTGGCTCGAGGATTTGCCCTAGGGCCCAGAGTGGTCCGAAGAGGGACCCTGGGGAAGCAGCAGGGCTTTGCTTCCCAACAAACCCAGGCTCATGGCCTGGCCCAGCCACTTGGTGGCTGTGTGACCCTGGACCAGTCACTCAACTGCTCTGAGCCTCGTTTCCTCCTCTGCAGCTGGGTGCTTGTTGGGAGGATGGGAGCAAGGTGGGTCCTACATTCTTGGGACCTGTAGATGGAAATAAATCACTATTGAAATGGCATCACATAAAGCTGCCCATTTCACTGAAGTTGTGAAATCGTCCATCATGTAAATAATCTCCATGTCTCTCTCTTATAAGTAATGATGTAAAAAAAAACTAGTCTGTGCTCAGTGATGGCTGTGCCCTTCGCTCTCCCCCTTGGGCTGAGGTGCTGGTGGCTGTGACTCTGACACTGAGACCAACGGTCTGGAGGTCTACTGTGAGATGCTGGGGGCGGGAGACAGGGCTGGGCTAGTTCGGGCTCGGTCCTGGGAGGCACATCCTTCCTGCCTCGGCCCCTAAGGTCCTCAGGGCCTCCCCATCACGGCCCGCTTCCTTAGGAAGAGTGCGGTCCCGGCTGGAGGCTCCACAGTGGATTCTCACCCCACGCAGTCCATGACGGCGCCACTGGGGCCCGATGGGAACCACCTGTCCAGGCTGCAGCCCACAGACCTCCCCTCGTGGGATGGGCTGGTCACTGCTGAGGGCAGCTGGGCCCCTGCCAAGCCAAGTGCCAGAGGCCTAACGCCCGGGTCCTATCAGCCGGACCCTAGGACCTGACGCTTCATTCCCCACATGGTCAGTCTGTCACCCATGTGGTCACAGTGGTAATACCTAGCCGCCTTGGAGAGCCACAGTCCACCTCGCTGGATTTCTCCCATGTGGGAGGAACGTGCCCAGTGTGAGAGGAGGAAAAAGAGGTGGGGAGAGCTGAAACCAACAACTAGGAATTGGGGTCCTGCTGGCCTGCACCTGCGCCCCCTCCCCCACTCCCCAGCTACCCTCACGCCATCACCTGTCACCCGACCCCCTCCATGCCCTGCTCCCGACAAGGTGCTGCCACGCCCTGCCACGCCCTCCTGCCCAGTCCTTGCACATGTGCGTGAACTCATGCAGACATGTTTGCACACACATATACAGACACACGTGCACACAAGCAGGTGGTCTCTCATGCCCAAAATATGTCCCCATCCATCATCACCCTGCCCACCACAGTCCTTTCAATAAGAAAGTCCCTCTCAGTCTCCTTATTTCCAGGTGTGTTATGAAATTCACCTTCAGATTTAAAGCTGAATGGAGAGAGGTGAAGAGGAGCCAAACCTCATTTTAATTACCTCTGGAAGGACCCCAATTCTTCAGGTGATAATTATAACAATTAAAAATTCTTTTATCAGCTGTGGTTGGGGGTGCTGGGATAGTGAACAGGCAGAATGTTCTGATAACAGGATCCAGCCCCAAACTACCCGCTCCCTGTCCCAGGGAATTCCATTGGATGTTCTGGGACTGGAGGGGATGGGCTGTGAGCTCAAAGAGGAAGCTGAGGGCCACTCTTTGGGGGGGACATATATGACCCTCACCTGTCTGGCCCAAGAGTCCTTGGCTGGGTCCACGGAGACAAGAGGGTCCAGCGAGGGCTTGGCCTCTACCCATGGGCCGATGCTGGCATAGGCATGGGCATCCCCCAAGAGGAAGGTGACCTCATGGCTGGGGGTCTGCAGATCCACATGCCTGCTCTGGGGCCAGCCCCCCTGGGCTCTGCCACTGACCCGCGGGCTGGCTTTGGGTGAAACACTGGCCCACGCCGCATTGTCAAGGCTCTTTGCCACTTCCGGACTCCTTCCCAGCCACGTCCACCTGACAACCCACCTTGACGGACACTCTGTAGACCAGGGCCCTTGTCGCCACTGCCCCCCTCCATGTCCTCTCTCAGTGCCCAGGACAGGGCCTGGCACTCAGGAGGCTCGGAAGCAATAATAACTATATGTTTAAGGACTAGATGAGCTTTTGCATAATAGGCCAGTCCACCAGGAAGGCACTGTTATCCCTGTTTAACAGAGGAGAAGACTGAGGCTCAGAGAGGTGCAGTGACATGCTCAGAATCCCACAGCTGGCAAGGGGGACGGGATTAGGAAGGGGAGGGTCAGTGTCAGGGCTGGGGAGCAGTGTGAATCCTGGGGGCGAGAGCAGAGCTGAGGGGGCCAGAATTCAGGCGTACTTTGTCCATAAGTGACGTCTCCAGCCATTATCCTGGGAATCTCAAGCCAGCAGGTGTGAGGCCCCAGTGATGGAGGCCTTGGGGGAGAAGGGGGAGGAGGGAGGGAGGGAGCCACCTCATTTGCATAAAGGCCCCGCCTCCTCCAATCAGTGGGGCTCTCAGAGGTGGGCACCCAGGGCCTGGCTGGGCACCAGGAGCTGGGAGCAGAGGCAGGTGGAGCAGGGCTCAGCTCCACCCAGGTCAGGGGCCAGGACCCTCCCTCTGTGCTCACCATGGCCCTTCCCACCGGATTTTCCCCTCCTTGAGCTCCTCCAGTTCTCCCAGCAGCCCCGTATTAGGACAGGAAAAATCATCTCCATTTTGCAGATGAGGCAACGGAGGCTCAGAGAGACCATGTGTCTTACCCAAGCTCACACAGTAAGTCAGCAGCAGAGCCAGAGCTGGCACCCAGGCCCCTGCCTCCCAGGCCCCTGCCTCCCAGCCCAGGGTTCTGAGTCTGCTCCTCTGGCTTCCTCCTGGCTGCCCTGGCCCAAGGCCCCTGCAGGGCACCCACCCCAGGCCTGGCCTCTGTTACCACCAGCCCCCACTTCCCCACCAATTGCCCCCTCCCCCTACCCAGGGCCTAACTCAGAGCTGCTGGCTACTCTCAAGCCTCCTCTCCAGCCTCCAGCCCTGAGCCCCAGACCCGTTGTTCCAGCTGCCCCCAGACCCTGGGTCAGGAAGACACAGGATGTCAGGGCTGGCAGGGACACCAGGAAACATCTGGTCACCCAGGGGGCCAGTGGGAGCAATGGTCCCTCAGTGGCCACACTGTGCCCCTGGTCTCCAGCCCAAGAGCCCCCAGGGCCCGACTTGAGGGGCTGCTCCTCTCCCTGCATTTCTCCTGCTGGTTCCCGCCTTACTCACCCCCCAGCAGATTCTGTAAATCCAGGTCTAAGGTTTGATTTACAAACTTCCAGGGGAAGGGAGCAGCTGTCTGCCCCTGCAATTACCAAGAGGCCTCAGTGATTTACTCTGCTGGGAAACGTTTGTTTTTCTGGAGGGATTGCCTGGGCCCCTCCTTGTGGAAGGCTTGATTTACTGAGGCTTCCCTTTCCCAGGGAGCCTGGTGGGGGCAACAGAGGTGGAGGGAGCCATGGGGACTCCCACGTGGTGAAGGGCACAGCTAGAAAGTGTGGCTGGGAGGAAGAAGGTGGACTGAGGTGTCACCAAAGGCTGGGAGTGCATCCCTGCTCCTCCACGGCCAAGCTGTGTGACCTTGGGAGGTCACTTAATCTCTCTGGGGCTCAGTTTCCTCATGAGCAAAATGGGAGTGATCACAAGGTATTAGTGACAACACCTAGCTTCCAAGGCAATAGGTGTGGACACGGGGCTGCATAGAAATGCCCGGCACACAGTAGGTGCTCAGGACATTTGTGTTCTCCCTTAGCCCATTTGAGTTTTCCCTTTCCCTGTCCGTCATCTCCTCTATGTCTCCCCCCTAGATTTCCTCCATGCTCCCACTCTCTGCACAGGCCCCTCTGTCCTCAGGAAGTCCAGACCCCATCGGTCTCGCAGGTTCAGCCTGCACTGGGGCTGGCAGGAAAGAGAACGTGGAGGCTCCGTCGGCAGGAACAGGCTGGCCTGGCTGCCGTGTGCCCAGGAAGCCAGGCACAGACGGTGGTCCCTAAGCCCAGGGACTGTTAGGGTGTGGCCGCTTCCTGCTGAGGAGGTAAGGAACCTCGCCTCTAGAAAGGGCCCCGGCAGAGCAAGGGGTCTGTGGGGCCCAAGTTCTGCTGCCATCTGAGGGGTCAGCAGGATCCTCCAACGTGTCTAACTTTTAATGAGGAAGGAGGGACTGGTGGGGGTGCTGGCCTTGTTAGGACAGAGGACCAAGGACCTAAGTGGGGTGGGTGGGGTGGGGGCTGGGGCCAGACCACCGTGGAGGGAATGGGAGGCATTGGATGGGCCCAGGGACCCCAGTCGGCTCTCCTCTCACCTGAAAACATCTCCCGAAATCTGATCGGAAACAGAAAAATCCTATGCTATTCTCAAAGTACAACGCAGATAGGAGGCCACTGGGGTCAGAACCACCAGACCCCAGTGGGGCCAGCTGGGACCCAGGGCTGGCCACGGGAAACGCCGGCTGCTCCTCAGTCTTCTCACCTGTGAGGCGGGAGTGCCCACCCCCTCCCTTGGTCTTATTGTGTGGGTTCAGTGATGGGAGAGAAGCCCTGGACGGTGCCTGACACACAGTAGGTCCTCCACAAAGGGTAGTTGTGGGAGGCAGAATAATGGCCCCCAAAGATGTCCATGTTCTGCTTCCCAGAACTTGTGACTCTGTTACTGTTGGGGATTGAATTGTGTCCCCAACAAAAGGCATTTTCGGGTCCCAACCCCCAGTTCTGTGGCTGAGGCCCTTTATAAATAGCATCTCTTCAAGGTGTTACTTCAGTGAAATCGTGGCCTGAGTCCAGCTGGGCTTTCATCCAATTCCTGGAGCCGTTTTGATGTAGAATTAAATTCAGATGGAGAGGGAGAAGCCACGGGAAAAGCCAGAAGCTGAAGTCCACGAAACCTGGAAGGGAAAGACGACACCATGTACATTGCCATGTGACGGAAAAGCCAAGGAACCCCAAGAGTGCGGCCAGCCAGTGACCTTACTGCAAAAGGGAATTAAGGTTGCAGACTGAATTAAAGGGTGCTAATCAGCTGACTTTAAAACTGGGGGTATCCTGGATTACCCAGGTGGGTCCAATGCGATCACTAAGGGATTTAAAAGTGCAAGGAGGAGGCAGAAGAGGAATCTGGAGTGATGTGATGTGAGAAGAATTTGATCTGCCCGTGCTGGCCTTGAAGATGGAGGAAGGAGCCACAAGCCAAGAAATGTGGGCAGCCTCTCAAAGCTGGAACAGGCACGGAAACAGATTCTCCCATGTAGCCTCCAGAACAGAACAGTCCTGTCGACACCTTTTTGGATGCCTGACCTCCAGAACTGTAAGAGAATAGATTTGTATTGTTCAAACCATTAAGTGTGTGGTACCTTGTTACAGAAACAGAAATAAACTAATACCTTTTTGGAACCACATCCCAGCTCCATGAGGGATAGAGTTGGGAAAGTGTTATGTGGGAGCCTGACTGCCATATTCAATCCCTGTTCTGCCCATACTAGGGCTGTGACATGAGGAAGCCACCTAACTTCTCTGTGCCTCAGTTTCCTTGTCTGCAAAATGGGTGTAATAATAGTATCTCCTCATAGGGCCCTTGTGAGAATTAAATGAGATAATGTGTGTGAAGTTCTAGAACAGAGCCAGGCAAACAGAAAACCCTCAATGAAAGCTAGGGTATTTGAAGTGTGAGGGCAGATTATTTTTTAACGTTAATATAATTTTGGGGACCCCCGCCTGCGATGAGCTGGCCTTTTAAATTGGACCTAGTGGAGGGCAATGCTGAGGGCTTTGGTCTGGGCAGCCTGAGCTCCAGTCCTCCACCTACCACGTTTCAGCTCCGTGTCTTTGTACCCAGCACTTACTTCTCTGAGCCTCAGTTTCTTCATCCATAAAATGGGACAATGGCAGTTCTTACCCCTAAGGGCTGTTGTGAGGATTCAGTGAGGTATATCCAAGCAAATCACTGAGCCCAGTGCCGGCACACAGTGGGTACCCGAGAGGGGGTGGCGGCTGTCACTATGGCACCACCACCACCGTGACTGTTGGATGCGGATGGCTGAGGAAATACGCACCAGGCAGAGGCGCCGGGAATTCGGCAGTGCTCTTCTTCAGTGCGTGTCTCTGTCACTATAATCTCAGCACACATGCAGATCATAAATATTGGCCTGTTATGTGCCAGGCAAATTATTCCGTCTGCAGACAGTGCTTGGTGCACTGATGAGTCCGGGGACCCCTCACAATAAGCGGTCCCAGGAGTTCTGAGCCCCAGGCCGGGAGCCTCGGAGCTGGCGGGAGCGGAAGCCAGTGGGGGTTTCTGAGGCTCCAGGTTATGGTGGCTGCGCAGGAACAGGGGCCGCGGGGGCTCAGCC
>JAQZBX010041446.1:0-22346 GCA_029593785.1 Cabassous unicinctus
AGCCAGACAGTTTGTTCCACTTATGGGTGGTGTTTTGCGGTCTGTAATTCTGCAGACCATCCTCATTCCTTAGAAAAAAATAAAAAGTTTGTTCTTTCTTTGAAAAATCTGGCATAATTTACAGCTTCACTAAAGACTTTAGAAATTAAGGGCTGGTTTCCCCCTAGTGGAAGATTTGTATGCTGCAGGAGAATCTAGCAGAAAGTACAATGATGTTTCACTTTGAATTTCCAGAGCCATTCATCTATTTATATAAGTTCAGCTATCTGACTTTAGCTGTTCTGAAACACTTAAGCAGAATCACAGCAAAAGAAATAAACATTTCTCTACTATGGAATGTCAGTTATGACAAAACCCCTGATAAATTAAAAATAGTTTGTATTTTCTTCAGGTCCATCCTACTGATGTTACCTTCCTAGAGTGGACAAAATATGTTTTATTTTTTCCTCTCACTTTATATAATCACTGTGCTTTTGCAATAATTTGTGTCAAAGAGATATTTTGTTTTAGTTTGCTAAAGGCTGCCAATGCAAAAATACCAGAAATGGACTGGCTTTTATAATGGGAATTTAGTAGAGTAAAATCTTACAGTTACAGGGCTGTGAAAATGTCCACATCAAGGCATCATCAGAGATGCTATCTCACCAAAAGTCGGCTACTGGCAGATCCTGGACTCCTGCCACACAGCAAGGCAAAATGGAGGCTGGACTCTGCCTTCCCCTCCAGGTTCATGTTCTCCCCAAGATCAGCTATGGACAACTAGGCAGGTGGCTCATCTCTCCCTGGGCTTTGTCTCTCAAATTCAGGCTGCTCTTCTGATTCCAGCCTCTGTCCTCTTTCTCAGCTTTTCAGGGTTTCTCTGTCTTTCTGTGATTGTAGGTGATCCTGTTATCCTCTCTCATACAGCAGGGTAAAAAATGGCAGCTTGCTTTCTCTGTGTGTATCTGCATGTTTCTTCTCTTTATAAGGGCTCCAGCAGGAGGGCCAAGACCCACCTGGGTCATGTCTCACTAAAGTAGTCCAATCAATGGGCTCCAATTGAATTCAATCCAATCAAAGCATCCAGCAACCTAATCAAAAGTCCTTAACTAAAGCCATCTAATAAAAAGTGATTTAATAAAAATGTGTCTTAACCGAATCTAATCAAAAGGTCCCACAATGATAGGTTTACATGCACAGGAATGGGTTAGCTTAATACCATAATTTTCTGAGGTTCACAAAAGAATTAAACCAGGACACTGTAGAATTTAGAATTGAGCCAGGAAAACTGAGGCGATAATATATATTATGGCAATAAGGGGTTTTACTCTAGAGAACAGAATTTACATAGATATGGGAGCTGCTAGGAAGTGATGATGTAAAAGACAAGAGTTAGCAAATCAGGGAACATCACTAAACATCACAATCTGAAGTGCTGACTGGCTGAGCAACTCTGTGTTGTCTGTTTGAACACTGTGATCTTTTAGAGAGTGTATTAGTTTTCTACTGTTGCTATAACAAATTACCACAAATTTAGTGGCTTAAGAAAGCACAAATTATTTTCTCACAATTCTGTAGGTTAGAGGTCCCAGATGGTTGGAAGGCTAACACTGGGCTAAAACCAAGTTAAAAGCAGGGCTGCATACCTCTCTGAAGCTTCTAGGGGAAACCCTGTTTCTTTGCCTTTTTCAGCTTCTAGATGCTGCCATTCCCTGGCCTGTGTCCCCCTTCCATCTTCAAATCCAGTAATGGCTCATCTCCTTCTTATGTGACAATATTCTGGCTTTCTCTTTTGCCTCCCTCTTCTATTTTTAAGAGCCCTTGTGAATACACTGGGCTCAATCAGATAATAAGATAATTTCCCTATTTTAAATTCCTTAACTTAATCATATGTGCAAAATCCCGTTTTCCATGTACGGTTCCAGAGACCAAGCTGAGGACATTTTTGGAAGCCATGATGCCATCAACACAGAAAGGAATGACTTTTTGTCCTCTTCCATCTTTCAAGTCCCTCACAAGTTCCTCTTTTTGCCAACTCTAACCCAGAACCATATGGAGAAGAGGATCCTGAGATTCACAGTTCCCAGTATTAATCAAGTTGACATATACAATTCAGTAAAAATACTATTTTTCCTCATGCCATGAAATCATTCTAGGACAATACAGCTTCATAAAACTGTGATATCAAGATACCTAAAATGTTTTCTTTCAAAGTATGTAAAGAAGAACACATGAATAAAGGAAAGAGTAACAACAACAAAAAAAATGCGCTGTTATATTCAACCTACTAGTTCTTGCCTTACAAGCCTAAGTATCAAAGCTACTAAAAATAAAGGACTAAGCATATAGATTTACCCATTAGACAGTCTAAAGGTGATTGATGAGGGCATCAGTAGGTTGCAGCCTGACTGAAATGCGTGTTCTCAAGTATAGCACAAGACATGCTGAGAGAGGATCACTGGGGATCTTTAGAAGTGAACAAGTTTCGTGGATGATTCTTCAAAATTTGATAGCAAAATGAATGGGTAGATCAGAGGAGAAAGATCAAACATAATAAAACCTGGGCTATGCCTGACTATCTCTTTGAATACTCACTACCCAAAGTGAAGAAAACCTCTAGGTAAAGGAACTGATTTTGAAGAGTTTTGTTTTTGTGGTATAGGAGATGACAAAATAAAACTAATTTTTGTCTACAGTTGACATACATAAAACCCAGAAAGATTAGACAGCACAAGACAAGTGAACATAAATACAAAGAAAGCAATAATTATGGTATTAATTTGAGGCAAAGGAGAAGATGAGTTATAAAGCAATAAATAAGAAAGAATACTTTTAATTGAAGAAGTCTTCTTGCTTTCAAGCTGTCTGCTTGCTTTCTGATATGTGTTGTCCTTGACTCTTGAGATTGCCTAAGTCTATATCTGTTCAAAACTTCTTTGGAGGTATCTAATGCATCCAGGCCCAGGCAGAAAGCATGAAATGCATGGTTTAATGTGTGCTTTTAAAGTCAGATATGCAATGTATGAGAAGGTACAAATGACTATGCCAGTACTACTATGGGACAGCTAATTTCTATCCCCACCAAATAAAACAGTGAAATAAAAGCATGAAGAGAAGAAAAAGGAATAAATATATCTCTCTATTTCCCCATATTATTATGAAAGTAAGCTCTTGAAATCTAATAATGAAGCTCATTCTAAGTTTCAGAACACTGAGGAGAATATATCTTCACCTTTTCATGATCATTATAAAATAGAATGGCCAAAGAATAACATAGAATATTAAATAATTCATATGTAAATTAAGTTTATTTAATTAATCAATATACATTTGGAAAAACTCATGTAATACATAGTTATATCAATAAATATTGTTTAAATAGACTTTATACCAGATTTCATTTAAAATATTCCATTGTCAAGATGTTGTCATCAATTATAACAATGATTTATGGTGCAATGGTACTCAATTTAAGCATTTTTTTTTAAAGATTTATTTGTTTATTTATTTTTCTCCCCACCCCTCGTTGTTTGCACTTGCTGTCTGCTCATCTTTTTAGGAGACACTGGGAACTGAACTTGGGGAAGGAAGGAAAGAAGGAAAGAAAGAAAGGAAAGAGAGAAAGAGAGAGAGAGGGAGGGAGGGAGGAAGGAAGGAAGGAAGGAAGGAAGGAAGGAAGGATATCTAAACAGAATAACTCTGGAAAAATGGAAAATAAACCGAGATAAATAGCCTGAAATTAAAAAAGGAAATATGTAAAAATAAAATTGTAAATTTATATATAAATCCAAATGAACATTCCCTGAATAAATAATAGTAGTGGTAATGATGATGATGATGATAATGATGAAGATGATTTTAAAAATGTGGTGTTTATAAAAGGACAGAAACCTGAAAATTGCATAACAACATCATAAATACAGAGTTCAATCATCAAAGTTGAAGCCTTCTATAATGTAAATATTCTTCATAAAGTGTATTCAGAAGTTAATTTGAGATAATTTAAATTAGATGTGCATGGTGAAATTCTCAGAGTAACAAACTGAAGAATAGGAACAGCATATAAATTCCTAGCCAGTAGAGAGCCTATAAAACAAAAATATCAATCTTTATAAAAAGCAAGACCAAAGAAAAATGAAATATAGAAATAGAATGGCAAATGAATATAAAAAGTGAGATAGTGGAAACGATTCCAATTATATCAATAATCATGTAAATGGATATAACTCAGATTTTCAGAATGTATATAAAAAACAAAATCCAGGTAAGATATTTTAAAAAGATATGCCTAAAACATAAAGACATGGGAAAATGTAAAATGATAAAAAAGTATAAAATAGGCAGCATTAGTCAAAATAAAGCTTGCTTGATAATATTAATATCAGAGAAAAATATTTTTAGATGAAAAGCATTATTACGAAAAGATAAGATTAGTGTATAATGATAAAATATTTAGTTCATCAAGTAGATATGCAAATTCTAAATTTCTATGTTCAAACAAAACACAACAACCTTAAAATACAGAATGTGCATTAGAAATAAGCCATTAGAATGGGGGCTCTCAACACAGCATTTTAGAATACTTATTAATATTTATCAAGTGAAAAAAATAGTAAAAATTTAGAAGAGTTGAATAATCAGTTAGCTAGCTATATACTTCATGGAAGTAAAAAATTCTGCCTCCAAAAACAAAAGAATATGAATTTTTCTTAAGACTACATGAAACATTTACAAAAATTATCACAAGCATTTATAAACAGATTTCAAAAATGGCTATCTTCAAACTGTAGTTTGTAGTCACACTGCACAATTAAGTTGGAACCTAATAAAATTACAAAGAAAAATTATAAAATTGCCATGTTTTGGCAAATAAAAAAAAAACTGATTAACCTATATGTCAAAGGAGAAATCATAACAGACATTCATAAATGACTAGAACTGAATTATAATTAAAATACTGCATAATAAAAACTTGATTCTTTGATAAAAGGCATTAATGGAGAAGTTTATAGTCTTAAATGTTTATATTTAAAAAAGAAGAAAGGCTGGTAAATGGAGGTGCACTTGGGATGCATATGCTTGAGCCATCTTCCCCAGATGTTCCCAAATCTTTCAACAAATGTCAATATGCACATTTCAAGAAAAATCTTTCTTTCCCCAACAGGGAGCAACAGAGAACCTGTACACTGGAATTAAGACCATATTTCCTCTTGCCTTCTAACACAGTCATCTGGGATGAAGAGATAAACCCATAAATCTGATCCTTCTTTACTCCCCAATGCTCAGAGACTCATTACTATCATCCACCTAGAATCCTCAAGGACTTATCTTATTATACTTTTCATCTTTATTTATTACAGTCACAAAAGAAAGCCCAGCCCCCCAACTCATCCTTCATCTCCTCTACTCTAGTCGCCATCACGCTCTGTTCCCATAATTTCTTGCCTACTTTCATCTCTCTTAACTTTTGAGACCATTCTGTGCCATATGGAATTCAAGGTCCATTATCGGTAAAATTTACTATATCTTCAAATTATTCTCTTAACACCAGATCAAGGTTGAAATGATTTCAAAAATTTTTGTTGTCTTAATTGATTATTTGAATAAGAAAAATAAAAATGCATCTTTACTTTACACCAGAGAATTCATATTTAAAAATTCTGGGTAGTGTTTCATGTGTATTCCTTAAATATTAATAGATGATAATTTACATAGATATTATATGTATTTTACTGAATTTATAATAAATTATATTAAATGAATGCTATATAGAAAGCCAAAATATTATACACCCACATGCATCTTCAAATTTTAATTTACAAACAATTTTCAGTAGTTTGGTAAACATATAGAACAAAAATGTACAGCTAAATATTCTTTTTCCATGGAACAATTCCTACTTCAGCAAATGTCAATATCACAGAACTTGTCAGAAGACTGTATAAAACTTTTCACACCTCTCAATAGGCTCAGGAAATCAATGTATCACTTTATTCTTTAACCGCCTTAAAAATATCAGTGGAACTAGGAAGCCTGACTAATTGCTTACTTGAAGAGATAATGGGAATAACAGTAATAACATTTAATGTGTTATCTTGCAGGCACCATACTAAAGTGCTTTACATTATCTCATTTAATTCCAACAGTGCTATGAAACAGGTACTATATTATTTCATTTTACAGTTAAGGAACTTCTCATCTCAAATCCCATTTTCTTATCTATGAAGTAATTCAGAGTCTTTCAACAACTGTACAAATATTAGTACCATGAAATTGTGTAGTTCAGAAAACAATTTAACTCATTTGTAAAATCTGGTAAGCATTTCTTCATTTATGCATTCATGCTTCTAGCAAGTAATTATAGGGCATCTTTTATGTTTCAGACATGGTGCTGTATGCTAGAAGCAAGAGGTTAGACAATAGAGAGGAAATAGGTTCAGTTAGGTGAATAATAAGTTCAGAAAGTTTAACATTGTTGCCCTATCTCACCACTCAGCGTGCAGGAACCAGGAGAGGAATCAAACATTCTAGCTTTCTGCCTGGCATTCTTCCTCTGTAATATGCTACTTTCCCAGAAAAGTCATTGCTTCCTCTCAGTTGAGTGGACTGCTTCTGGAAAAATAACTGTTAATACAATATTTAAATTCAATTTACTTAATATTATTACCTCCTTATTCTGCATCAATCACTGGCACTACAGAACCAGAAGAAAGACATGTGAATAGAACTAGAGTTCCCTTTGAAGTACAGATGATAGAGACTCTTATCCTATCAAAGTTAAAAGATGGAGTGAGAGTCAAGACCAAAGTATCTGTGCTCTAACAAAGTACAAGAAGAGATTCAGGCCAAGGATATAGGATAAAGCCTAGGAATCGTGACCCAGTTGGCAAGAAGGAAGCCGAGAGTTTTTCTTGTCACTCTCAGCCCCTGAGCAAATTCTTCAGAGCAAAACCTGGATTCTGATACTGACTTAGTCTCTACGGAGCTTCCAACTTTGCTCAGGTCACAACCTCTCACTCTAAAAGGATGTCTCATAATCATCCATAAGTATCATGATATTCATAGAATACCTCAATATAAATTCCTTAATCATTTATTCTTCTATGTGTTTATTTATAATCATTTAATGATTATTGTAAAAAAAAATTGTTCAGTCTTTAAAATACCTAAAAGTTATAAAGCAAAATTCCTGCCCTTAAAAGGACTTATATATTACTAAAAGAAAATGAATTTCTACAAATTATTTACTACAAGGTCATTTATTTTAACTATCTCATTTAGACCTGTGGTTGAAGAATCTTCTAACTTTATTTGTCCTGAAATTAATGTGAAACCATTATGTTGGAAATAAAGTGTCAAAAATTCTAAAAATAAATAAAAGGATGTCTCATTGGTCACAGGTACTTGCAGTTTTTAGTGGAAACCATAATCACTAGATATATTTTAATTCTAGAATTGCAGAACTATGGTAAACAGAGACTACTAATATAGTCTATGGGAATACTGTCAGATTGCTCTTGGGAGGCAATAAATACCCCCAGCAAATAATCACGTGCAGTCAGCAACTTTGATAATTAGGAATGATTCTGCAAGTACAGGTGCAGCTTAGGAAGAGATGGTAAGCATCCTCTTCATCAACATATTGTTACATGGTCCTTCACCCAATTTAATTCTTTGAGTATGATCAATATTTCAAAGGTCTTGGATGAAAAAGGAAAATCAAAACACAAAGAACAATATTCCTAGGAGCACAAGGATCCCTTGTTAAAACCCAGGTCCTAAATATTAAAACAGTATTGGAAAAGAAACAAGAATCTCATAAAAATATGGGATCCAAAAGGTCCTTAAAGAATTTTCCTCCAACCCCCTTAGCTCCACATACTCAAACTAAGAGACTACTTTCTTAAAAGTTTAGTGGTCGCCAGCAAATATCTATTTGAGTGCTTACTTACTTCTTAGAGGCTAGAACACTTTGAAAATGGTTAATGAAGCTACATAGCCCTAAATTACTTTGAATTTGTCCTTTTGTTGTGAATCATGGTGACATTAGATACAAAGATATTATTAGGGAAATGGGAAAACATAAAAAAGATATTGGGA
Organism: Cabassous unicinctus; assembly: GCA_029593785.1. Classification (NCBI taxonomy): domain Eukaryota; kingdom Metazoa; phylum Chordata; class Mammalia; order Cingulata; family Chlamyphoridae; genus Cabassous; species Cabassous unicinctus. The sequence goes on from JAQZBX010041446.1 coordinate 8,080, forward strand.
AACAAATGCAGTGAAAACATGTGCTGGGAATCCATACTGTGTATGTTTTATTATAGCATCATAATAGTGAATAACAGAGCTCAACAAATACCCTATAGATTTTATTTCATGAAAAATGAATTGTCTGAGCAAATTTTCCCCCTAACTACCTATTTCAATGTATTGCTATCTAAAAGTTACATGATTTAATGAAGGGAATAAGTACATGATCAGATATTGAAAACTAATATAAAAACCTGTTTCCCCTCCTACTTGTGAAAAGAAGAGTGCTTTCTTGATGATCTCAAAGGTCAAATTGTAGCCAATGCTGGAGGATTTATACTCAAGTTGTTGACCCCAGAAGTAATCTCAGGAAGATTCTCAAAGGAGTAAAAATGTAGCAATTAGAAATGGAATCCCAGTGGAGAATACTCTCAGAAGGGGAGATACTAATTGGTATCACTGTAATTCCTTGAATCAGGATAATAGGAAAACAACTACGTTTTATAGTTCACTGGAGTTCAATCCAATTATCTGCTATGGGAACTCTGGTAGTACTTTAGACAATGCTCAAGACCAAACCTAAAATACTCTGAAACACTCTTAACTTCTCATGAAACTAATTTACGTAATTGTTCTCTTCACTTCACTATCTCTAACATATTTCCTATATAGTTTGATCTTTAACAATTCACATAGAATATATACAAAGAGAAAAATTCAAGGAGGTTTAATCTGCATAATATGTGTATGAAAAAGTTATCTTTCATCTAAAGGAGTTTGCATGTTGACGGGATGCCTAAGACAGGAAATTAAATAATACTAGGTATAAATGATAAATGTTTAGAAGGAAAACACAAAGTGCTATGGCAGGTCTTTTCTGGGGATGTCCGAGCTTCTGTGTCCAGGAGAGTAGTGGCCGGAGCCACTTGGAATATCCACATTTTGGTTTCTCTGCCTATCAAGAATTTTGATTGATCATGGATAATCTGTCATCAGAAGAAATTCAGTTGCGGGCTCACCTAACAGGTTACCGATGAGTCTCTGGAAATTACAAGGAGAATCCTGGGTTTAGCCATTGAGTCTCAGGATATAGGAATCAAAACTATCACTCTGCTGGATGAACAAGAGAAACAGCTAAACCACATTGAAGAAGGTATGGACCAAATAAAGATATGAGAGAAGCAGAGAAGACTTTAACAGAACTCAAGAAGTGCTGTGGACTTTGTGTCTGCTCATGTAATAGGATGTAGAACTTTGAGTCTGGTAAATCCTATAAGGCAACATGGGGAAATGGCAGAAACAACTCATCTAGCAATGTAATATCTAAACAGCCAGCCAGGTGAAAAATGGTCAGCCTCAGCAGACAGCCACAGGAGCAGCCACTGGCAGATACGTTAAAAGTGTAACTAATGATTCCATAGAAGATGAAATGGAGGAGAACCTGACTCAGGAGGGCAGTATCCTGGGAAATCTAAAACACATGGCCCTGGACATGGGCAATGAGATTGACACTCAAAATCAACAAATAAAACAGATCACAGAAAAGACTGATAGCAACAATGCCAGAGCAAAAAACTCATTGACATCTAAAGTTACTGCTATACTTTTTTATCATTTATTCACTTTTCTAGCTCCTCCTTTAAAATCACTACTTTTTCAGAGTTTGAAATTTTGGTCCCACATCCTTGTAATCAGGAGATAGTGTAGAGAAATGGCCAAAACAGCCCCCATATTTCTTTAATTTCTCTTGAGGGTGGACTGTACTGCTTCCTTCTGGTATTTTCCTTCTAGGTTCAATCTCTTAGATGGGTTTCATATATACATATAGTGTTGTTCTTCATCCTCATTTACTTTAGAAGGTTCTCTTGCTTTAAAGATTTGGAAGCATTGCCAAAGACAGCCAGAAGGAAGCAGTAGTTTTTATTTGTTTGTTTGTTTGTTTGGGAGGAAGGAGGCAGAGCTAAGGGGTTGTTACCTGAGTAAACAACTGGAGACCTGGAAGCAAAAGTTATATAGTCACAGGAAAGATCTAGTTGGGTTTAAATTTTAATTTAAGTTGCAGTTATTGCCAATTTAGGCTGATGTTTGATTTTGGAGATTTTATAAGAGATATTTTCATTGTACATCACAACTTTGCAACCTCTGCTTCAAAATGAGGAAAAGAATGAGTTTTCTTAAAGTAAGCTTAATTTCTGAGCTCTTAGTGATTAATGTATGTACATAGGTTCTCTGATCTCAGTTCATATTCACCATTCAGAAACACTTTGTATAAATGAATGCCTTTTTATTTTCATATTAGTAGTAGTATCATGTTCCTATTACAGGTCTACGCCTTCATAAATTTGTCATTAGTCTTTGAAGAAAAAATATGTAAATATCTATGTATAACACGAGTTTCTCTCTTGAACTGGGCTTAAAACTTTTTAGAAAAGTTTTACACAGTATATCAAGTGGATTCAGAGTTACCTCAATGCCAAGAATTATGTTTAGATAAAGAGAAACTTACTTTTATCTCAGGTAGAAAAATAATTAGATTGCTCTTGGCTTTAGACTTTTTTTTTAAAACCTAAAATTTATTGTTCAATTAAAAGTGATTGGGGATTTTTTTTAAAAAGCAAGAATTTTTTTAAAAACTAGAATTTATTTGATTAAAGTGATTTGGGAAATTACAAAAAAAAAAGTGTTATAGAAGGAAAAGATTGATATTGTGCCAGTGGCAACAAGGCCTGATATTATCACAAAGTACAAAATAAATAAAGAGATGATTGAATAACATATAACTTATTGTTTGCCTCCTATTTTTGAAATATTTACTGAAATTGAGTCAAAATTTGAGCCCAGAGAAGACTTACTTCAAAATGTAATTGTGAAATGGTACTTTATAAATAATATTTGATATTCACTGAAAACATGAGATGGGTGCCATTACCCACACTTTTCACCTGAATAAACTGATGCTGAGAGTCAACTTCTTTAAGCTTACTCAGCCAATAGTAAATAAATAATAAGACAAATTCAACCCAGGTCCAGATAATGTCAAAACCAATCTTTTTCCCACCACACTGTTCTGTCTCAATGTGAAGAAAATAATTTGCTAACAGAAAAGTTGTTGAGAATGTTTTAAGAGGTGTCATGAGTCTTTGGATGGATGAAGACAAAATGACCCCAAATTTTTATTCGTGTTTCCTAAAAGAATTTATGAAGCCATAACGCACATTCAGGTCTTTCCTAGTGAGTCCAAAGTGTATTATTTTCTGGGATTGGAACTTGCCTGGTCCCAGTAAATATGTGTTGGCTGATACCTCAAATCATAATCAACAATACAGGGTACGTGGGGACAGGGGCTCAAACACAAAAGAGACTTTCAGCAAATAACCACTTCTAACTTAGAGGAGGAAAGTTCCAGAAGAACAGGGGAAGAGATCCCATCATGAAGTTTCTTCCAGGAGTGTCAAAAACTGTTGGGGTAAGAGTCCGCAGATAGCAGTTGCACACCCCACCTTGTTTCACAGAAGAAAGGCAAGTTTGTGCTACTTGAAGTGGTTGAAGAGTTTCTACCATTCAGCAAAAAGCAATTTTTGTGCAGAGTTCCTGCCCTGTCAAGCAGCTGGGGCTGATTATTTTCAGTTTTGAGTTCAAGGTATGGTTAGACCATCCCTTAACACAGGGTTTCTTAACCTTTTTTTGTTCCATGGCCCCCTTTACCAGTCAGGTGGAAACCCCGGACCCCTTCTCACAATATAGCAGCAGACAGTTTTATGACACTCAACATCAGCATGTCTTCAAATTAAATGTTAAGATTATTCAAAATTACATTTTACAACTTTCCTGTAATTTCAATACTTGATAAGCTAACATGGTGCAACATCTAACGGTCATTTTTGGCAAACATTTACAAATTTGAGTTTTCCCATGGCTTCATAAAACCATCTCTACCATCCTTACCAATCTTTTTGCAGGGAGTTATCCACTGTGCTCAGAACATGCTGCATCAAAATAAAAATCATACTAAGTCCAAACTATACTGTATACTATTTAATAAATATATCACACCCATACCAACACATCCTCACAAGAATAATATTTTAAATTCATAAATTAAAATTACAAAGGAAAGCAGTTACATATTTTGAAATACAGTTACTAAAATAAAAAAAAAACATGACATAATATTATACATATGTGCTTCTTTCTTAGCACATTAAATAGTAATCCAATACTGCAAAAATATAGGAAAGTTAAAGTTAAATTTTACCTTTTAAAGACATGAAAATGTGTAGACAATAGTTGTTTATCATGAATAAGAACATTAAGCTGTGGTGTAGTATTTGACAAGGCAACACACATATCATGTTGGACACCAAATCGAGTTGATTTTTTTTCAATTCAAGCTCATGGACCCTCTGAAATCTTTGGGGATCCCTGGTTAAGAACCTATGCCTTAAGACCTAAGATCTCCTCCAGCCCCCAGAATGGAAACATTGGAACATCTGCACACAATAGGCAAGGAGAAGGGTAGGCAGGACTGGGAGATGGCCTCTGAGGCTGTCGTGGATTTCCCCAACACAGCTTTCTTTTCCCATCTCCCAGGCTGCATAGTTTACATTTCTGTCAAATTTCTAAATTTCATAACATCTGTTAATCTTCAAATATAATATTGTTATTTTAAGGTGAAAATGAAATGATATTTGTGAAGGTAATAAAAATTATAAGTTGTTTCCCAAATATAAAGTATGATTATAAATGGATCTCCAAGTAGATGCATTGCTACAAATACTTATTGCTCAGAAGAAGTTCCCTGAAATCCTTTCACTGTAGTTCAACATATACTTGTATCTCTCTGTATCTTTTGAAAGAAAATGGACATACAATTTGGGATCACTTCTCTTTGACAACAATTAAATTATTTTCTCAGATTTCTGATGAAAAAGGTTTTCCCTCATTGAGCTTGTAACAGACCATTTATGACCTGTATAAAATGATAAAGAGTTTGAATATGATTTACAAAAGCAAAGGGATCATTTATTGTTCTGCCTTGATTACATGTTAGGATGAAAGAAAGGAGTTTCAGAGAAAAATGTGTAATTGGCTCTAGCTAATAGCAGAGGTAGAAAGAGAAACAGGTTGACACATTCATACCAATGTGAGTTTAGCATCATCTCTTTATCATACACTATGCGATGTTGGTAAAGATAAACAGATAAAAGGACATGGCTTCTTCCTTCAAGAAGGTCCTAGAATAGCAGAAGAAACAGAAGCATGTACAGATAATTGAAGTACAATGTTGACACTTGCAATGATATTTTTATAAATCTGTGGGTGAACCATGATGTGGCAATCATGAGAAGAGACTGACTATATTAGAGGAGTCTTGCTAAAAGGGACAATGCCTCAGCAAAATCATAAATGATAGAGGAAAGTGTGGATGGAACCTAGAACTGGACAGTAGAAAGTTTACTAGATGGTCATAAAATTCTCTTTTGCTAAATAATAATAGCAATAATAAACTTGATAAAGCAAAATATTGTTTATCTCATTCTGTCTAAACTGAAAGAATATTGAACACATGTCAGGTAGCAGCAACTAAAACACAGACATGTAAGCAAATGTGCTACAGTCCATTTGCCTTATCAACTTCGGCCACATGCAGCATCAGCCAATAAATAAAGGGACCACCATTCTGACCAAAACACCTATATTTTCTACCATTTGTTAAGCTCAGCCACATCGCCTTTTTTTCTGCTACTCCAATATGACGGGCTTCATCTCTGAAGTTTTGTGCTTGGTACTATGTCTGCTGGCTACAGTTCACCAAACTCTCCTCATGCTTACTTTGTTCTCACAATTTAGGCTTCAACTCCAATGAAAATAAACATATGATCCCATCTCTCACTTCTGATTCTGGAAAGTCGCTCTCTTTCATGTTGCCCCATGTCACCTTCTTCATAGCATTTACCAATACCTGAAATTATTTTATTATTCTTTGCTTATATATCCCACTATGTGATCCCCCACCCTAAAATATAATAAAGAATGATTTCTGTCTTGTTTTCAAATCTCCAGTTTGAAACACATTAATTGGTAATCAAAATGTTAAATAAATGGAAAGTTTTAAATTTAGGTTATCAATCATTGTCTCTAGCTAACAGCTTCACAACAAACCTAGGGAGCAATCAATGTAGAAAATAATAGGGCAGAGGCTCTCCAAAGGGAAAATGTGGAAATGATAGATCAACCATAAGGTGAGAACCTATAGAGAAGAGCTCTATACTTTTCAGAAAGAGTTTGGGAAAAGTAGATAATAAAAAAGAGAAAAGAGAAATAATTATTAACTCTATGAAAATCAAAAATTAGGCAAGAAGATAATTGCATTCATAGAACATTACTTAGCAAATTATAATAAATTATAAAAAAGTAATTTTTAGATAAACACGTATATGTAAAAACAGAAAAATACTAGAACAAAAAATAAAATCTCAAATATGATTTCTTTAGGGTTGGGTTGTTCATTTTATGATATCTATTTCTGCATGTATGTATCATGTATAAATTAATATTGTGTCAAGTAGAAGAGGATAGTTCATTATGAGGAAACAGCAGACTGAATATACTGTAGTTGTTTATATAAACAAAGGTTTAATTCTCTTGCTTTCTACATGTTTGATGTAAGATGGCTGAAGGCTCTGCTCCATGTCTCCTCACTCAAGAACCCGTGCTGACTTAGTAACCACTATCTTAAATCTTCCTGGTCATAATAACAATTTTTTTTAAAGACCACTCAGATGGCCTCTCACTGCATTTAAATGATCAATAGAGAAGCAACACAAGTGAATTCTAATCCGACTCATTATTCATAGCTATATGCCTTCACATAACATCAAGGAAACCAGAGGATTAATGCTACTATGGGTTTAAAAGGCAGAGGAATAATATCTGGTAAACAACACAAGTGACTACTACATACATGTACGTTTTGTAATCAAAATCATGTTTTATATGTTAAGAACTTTTAAAATAATTGAAGTTAAAAGAAGACACAGAATTCCTCTTAGTGTATCTTATTTCACATTTTGCCATCAAATCTGTCCGGAATTTTAAGGAAAAGTTCAAGAAAAGCTTTAGGACCAAACAAAGAGTGAGTTATTTAAGAAAGTATTTTTTTTTTTCCTGAGCAGCTCTTTCATTAATGCCTCTTTCACATCCTTATTTCTAAGACAATAAATCATAGGGTTCAACATGGGGATAACTGCGGCATAAAACACGGCAGCCATTTTCCCCAGTTCCACAGATTTCTTTGGGGGGCGGGGTTCTGAGATACATGAAGAAAAGGGTTGTATAGAATATGGTGACAGCTGTCAGGTGGGAGCCACAGGTAGAGAAAGCTTTGTACCTTCCCACTGAGGAGCTGATTCTCAGGATAGCAGGAAAAATATAAAGGTAGGAAACGAGAGTGATGAGACGGGAAAAGCAAAAGTTGCATCCAGTCACAACAAACACTGATGTTCTTTGTTGTAGGTAGTTTTTCACTATTTAGGGAAGAAACAATTAACACAATGCAGATTTCACTTGGGAGCGACACCCTCGGCAGTGCTTTTCTCTCTTGTATTCAGTCTCAAAATATTTCTTTTTATATTGGGAGGTCTATCCTTTCCATTTGATGTCACTCATGGACTCTGTTTGCATTACCTTAACCATGTTAGTTTCTAATTAGTCTATTTTCTGATACCTATTCTTTAACACTGTTGTCACAACTTTGTGTGGAAATTCTATTATCATCCAAACCCTCTAACTCTGTGCACTGCATAATAAAATGTTTTGCTCTTGGAATGAAGCCATGATTGTTTGAAGAATAATTTGATTTTTGTTAATTTTAAGTAATGTTTAAATTCAAGTCTAACATGCATATAGAAAGTATGCTCAAATTCTAAGTGTACAATTCATGACATTTTACAAACTGAATGTAATTGTGTAACTAATGTCTAAATCAAGAAGTAGAAAATTGACTGCACCCCAGAAGCCTGCCTCTTGCCCTTTCCCAGTCACAACACCAAAAGTTGACTACATCTTCACTTTTAACACTATAGTTTGATTAATCACACATTTTGATTATTTTAAATTTTGTATCTTTGGCTTCTTAAAACACTTGATGGTGCTGATCATAATGTTTGTGAGTTTCATTCAATGAACATGATGAATATAGAGATCACTGTGAAATCTGGAATTGGTTCTGTTATGCTGTGGGAGCTGAAGCCTCTCCTGGCCCCAGGGTACCTGCTTACATCTGGACTCCAGAATCTGGCACAACAAAAGTTCCTGGCATCCACTACTGCTGCCTTTCATTTATAGTAATGGCGCTTCCATTTTGCAGTGGGATCTCCTACTTTAGAATGCTGGTTTTTCTCTCTCATGTATGCAATATTTTCCCCCTTTCACTTTGCAAACCAAAGAACATAGATTTACTGTCAATTATCTCAACTTTTGAATCCATGAGGCATTTATCTGTCCTGCTACATCTCTTGGTCTTCTCTTCTTCCTTCTCTTTTTCAACAATGATGGGCATGATTGAGTATTTAAAGTTCATTGGAAATCATCAATTCAGTAGTGTTTCAATCCAACTTTCAAGGCACAAATTGGGGCAGCTGTAAGACAAAGGACACACCAGGGAAATTGTTAGACTTGAGCTGTTTTGGGACTTACAAACAGAGGAGACTGTTCAATGGCAGCAAGTCAAAGAATGAAGTTAGTGCTCCACAAAGAAGCAAGAAAAGGAGGGGAAGAAAAGGGGTTTCAGGACAATGACATTCTGTAGGGCATGAGAACAGAGTTTCTGCAAGAATTACGTGAGGTGCACAAATAGGCTTTTCCTGATGTTACCATAGGAAGGGAGTATGCAGCCTTGAGGGGATTAAAGTTTGCAGGACCATTTGTACATTCTTCCCTTCATGGAGGTCTGTTACACTTTAACTAGTGAGTGTCCAGGTTATGCCAGGCAGCAAAGTGCTTCAGACTATGTTTTATTTAAGGGGAGATGGATCCCTGGCCCTGGGGTCCCACAATCCACCCCCAAGCAGCAGTGGGCATTGACCATAGGACCCACATTGCATTTATATTTCACAACAACAATTAAAAGACAACAGAATAATAAGAGTCTTCCACTAAAAATTATTAGGCCTATGAAGATATGTCGCCAGGACCAGGAAAGGGAATTAAACCAGTTAGATGGGGGTTGATAGCTAACTTATTAATGTGTCATATGTGCTCTTGCATATGATTTTGAGCTTGTGAAATATTATGGGAGTGATTAGGAATATATACACAACACTGAGCATAAATGCTTGACAGTGAAATTACATAATTTTGAGGATCACCATGCCATATTACAGATTCCCTCTTGCTTTTTCATACAGAGAGTGGGAACATGATCTAGGGTGACATATTCAGCTGTTAACCATATTAACTATCATACACAGCATATCCTAACAAAGTTTTAGACTTATTCACTTGCTCCTTTACAAGGGAAAAAATATGAAAGACAGCAGCTGGATTTCAGTCTTAAATGAGAAGGTCTTGTTCCAAACTTGTCAATGGGTTGTATCCTGCCATGCCAGCAAGGTGTTCCATGCTGTCCAATTTGCAGGTGTGACAGTCCATTGAAGGCCAGTAGCAGGCAAGGATGGCACGTTTGTACAAACCCAACATTGGGTCCAATTGTGGGCATAAGTTATAGCTGAAGCCCACTGAAAGATGGTACTGGCTAAGGTACTATTGGTGAGAAGAAAGATGTTTATGAGGAACAATAAGGGGCAGAAGCACTTGTCTAATAGTATGCAAACAACATTTCCATCAGTAGATAGCAAAGTACCAGGTAGGGGGTTTTATGAGGTGGCTTCTAATACCATACATTTTTCCCCTCTCAATTTTCTGAGTTTTCTTAAGTGACATTACAAACTAGTTTAGGTATAAGAAACACACCCTTAGATACACCCAAAGCCCCAAGGGGAATAGGAGACCTTGGATTATTAATAATGATTTTTGCTAGCATTTTTTGTGTAAACTATGGTCTTATAATAATGTTTTGGGTGATTACTATTCCTCATGGGCTTAAAATTCCCAACTAGTGAGCCGGCATAGGCCAGTGCCATGACCAAAGGACCTCATTTTTCCCAGTTTATACAGTTTGAGGCATAAGCAACAATAGATTATTATCACTTCCCCTTTTGGGCTGTAGTGCAATTGGCCCTTTAACTTGTATTCTCAATGCCTGCTTTGGACCTACTGTTAGCATTTCATTTGGAGCAGGGGTCAAAGCCAGAGGTGCTGAATTTAAAAGGGTTAAGGCTGGATACAGCCTCTTAATCCATTGCTGTAAAGGTCCATTATCGCCTTTTATTTGTTCCTTTAAAATGTCATTCATTATTTCTATAAGACCTCCACTAGTGAGGTTATAAGGTAGATGGAAGTTCAAACAATAGCCCAAGAGTGATTGAGGTGACTGGAAAATGGAGTTTCTTGATCATGGTCAATTTGGACTGGCACCCTGTATAGGGCACTTACATCTTTTTTAGGAATCGAATGGTAGTTGGCTGGTTGGCTTTTCCTCCTGTGAAGGCCAAAAAGCGTTCCATGGCAATGTTTATGGCAGTGAAAGCATACCTAGCCCCTTATAAAAGCAGGAAGGGATGGATGTAATCCACTTGCAATTGTGTGATTGGAGTTTGTACTCGGCTAATATGTCCAATCCAGTGAGGTAATTGTCAAGGTCATTGAAATGATTATGATGGACACTCACGGATGATGTCCACAATCTTCTGGCAAGTGACAGGCAGATGAAACTGCTGGGCTAGGGACCCCAGGGTTTGGTAAACATGATGTCTGTTTTTCCTGTGGAGTCACTCTGTTGCTTCTTGGGTCTCAGTGGTATGGCTCCAGATCTTTTTGAGGGCATCTCCCTCAATGTTCCTGAGAGGGGTGTTAGAGGAGTGGGCAGGGACAGGATAGACAGTTATCTTTTGCCACTGGCAGGCATCCCAGATATCCTTCCACAGAAGTCTCCCCCACAGAGGGTGGCCAACGACAGTTCATTACTCCTGTATTGTTCAACCCACCCCTGGATAGGGGGGACTGTCTTCAGAATGACCAGACACTATTGGGTTAAATCCTCTACTTGCAACAGGGTGTGATATGCTGCATATAGTTGCCTTTCTAAGGGGCTATATTGTAATTTTGCCCTTTTCTACAATTGTGACCAAAACCTAAGGGGAACTGGCTTAGAATGTTGCCTTTGCCACAGACTCTACCCAAAGCCAATATCGGTGCTGGCCACATGCAATTCACAGGGAAAGTTAGGATCCACCACCTTAGTGTTTTAGCCTGTGCTATGTCCTTTTTACTTCTTAATAGCAGCCTGCTGGTGGTTCTCCCATTCCCATGTCCAAACTTTCCTGATTAACAACTTCAATGGTTTTAATATTTGAGCTAAGTGAGGGATGAATGGCTCCTAGTACCCCAACAACCCCAGAAGCGTCATCAATTGTTTTGGAATTTGTGGTGAGGGAAAACATTGTACTTCATTGATTTCAGGAGAGGGTATACTTTTTGTCTCACTTGACCAAATTACACTTAAGAATTTGACAGAGCAGCCAGGACCTTGTGACTTGTTCGAATTGATTGCCCATTCCAGACTTTAAGTTGAGATACTATTTTCTCTGATACTTCTTTTAATTCTGAAAGAGAATTACTGTTTAACATAATATCATCAGTATAATGAAATAGGGTTACAGCCACAGGTTTCTTTCAAGGGCCAGATCCTTTGCCAAGAGGCTGTGACAGAAGGTTGGGCTATGCACATAGTCTTGGGGAAGTACTGCAAAAGCCCATTGTTGGCCTTCTCACCTGAAAGTGAATGCAGGCTGGCATGACTTGTCTAAGGATATACTAAAGAAAGCTTTAGTGAGATCTAAAACAAAGCGATATATTTTTGCAATGAACCAGCAATATTTGGGACTGCTGCATACAGTAGTGGTGTTACTTTATTTAATTCATGATAATCTACTGTCATGTGCCATCCTGTGGCAGTCCCCCATGGCCACCACCCTTTTTTTTTCATGTACTAGGGATGGGGATTGAACCTGGAACCTGTGTGTGGGAAGCTGAATTTCAACAACTGAGCCACATCATCTCCCCATCTCCCCTGAGTTGATTTTTTTCATTTGTTGCTTGTTGTTTTTCTGTTTGCTTTTAAGGAGCCACCAGGAACCGAACTGGGGATCTCCCATGTGAGAAGGAGGAACTCAACTGATTGAAACAAATTTGCTCCCAATACCTTTTTTTTATGTAGCCATGGGGCTGCCTCTTCAGCAGAGATGGGGCAAATCAAAGGAATAAGAGGGAAAGCATCTGCCTCTTGATTCCCAGGAATAGAGGCTGTTTCCATGACATATAACATCTTTAAAATAATTAAAACCATGATTGACAACATTATACTGTTATTTAATATTATACAGAAACATTTTTAAATCTTTAGGAATTTTTATACAATTTTTAAGTATTTATATCAACATTTTACCTATACAACTTTGATAAACAAAAGGTTAGAAATCTCTTAATTTTATAACACATTCTAAGCACTTTTTATTCAACTTATAACATCAAATGAACTTAACAGTTACCAGATTTAATGTAAGTTCTTGGACTTATGCTGCAGAAATGAATTTCAGAGCACATCACGTTAGTGATGCCAGTAATTTATCAAGGTAGGGAGGGAAGAGAAATGGGAGAAAATAACAGATCACAGGTGCCCGGTAGAGGGTAAGGGGCTGAAGAGTGATAAAGGACTGATTTATAGACTACAGTTTCCCATTATAGATTATAAATGCCCAGGTTTTACTTGTGTGTTGATCCACACAGGGGGAACATGGTAAGAGCAGGGTGCAGAAGTTACGAAGGCCGAGAGCAGCAGCAGGGCCGAGAAAGGTTTTGCACCTGCTTTTTAAACTATTAAATATTCCACCTCTTTGCTAATGGCATGGGAGGAGTCCCAGGTGTTTGCTGTTTTGATTGATTACTCCAGCCATCAGTCCCCCAGGTGGGGCCAATGATAATGTCCTGGGAGACTATCCAGAGCTTCTCCTGGGAATCTCTGAGAATCTCATTTTGCATAGCAGAAATCTTGTGAGGGTCTTCCAGCAGCCATCTTGTAGTATCAGTGTCCATGCCAGGTTCCAGATCCATTTATTGATTCCCTATATGAAGCCTGCTTCATAATGACTTTATTATTTTAATTTTTCAAGGTGAAAAAATAAATCTTTTCCAACAGTTTGAAATATTTTTCAGGATTTGACCTCGAGAAAGCAAAGTATTAAAAGATGTTTTGTTGGAACATTATGTTCTTTTAAAAGTCGGAAGACTTGTTTTGCTTAAACAACCAAAGACACAATAAGGTTAAAGTACAAGAAGCTGTTCTAATAAGATATACTTCCTGCTTTGTATACCAGTTATTCAGGAGAAAACTTTTTATAGCCTTTAACTGAAACAGACTAATGATTTCAGAAACTTTGTTATATTAACAGAGTAAGAACAAAATCTTAGTTTTGCACTAGTATACTATTTGATAGTAAGGCTTTTAAAACTTTATGGATAGGCCCATCAAATCTAATCTTTGATCACAAAAATCCCTTTTCCATAAACCTTCTGCACTTTCTGTATCCGTTCAGCTTTTGTCCCATATTTTATTCTTTCTTAATAAACAGTCATTTTATCTTAGGACAACATTACTTCCTTTTTCCTTAATAATAAAAAACTCATTCTATATACCTTACATACTTAAGTAACTAAAATGATTTTGCAAACTGTCTCCAAGCACACCCTTAAAACATACAGTTACCATTAAAACTAAACAAAGTTGTCAGAACAATGGTTAAATTTGATTATATGCAAATGTAACTTTTCTTTATTTCAAATACTTAAGCATGCAATACTAGAAACAGTTTTTTGGAGGCAAGTTGGCAGGGAGGCTGGTTGCTATTAGGACTAAGCTATGATTTAATTGCAGGCTTACAAATCAGCCACCTTTACACTATTCTTTTTGTTTGTTTGTTTGTTTTACTTTCATAGAGTTGCCTAGTTCAAAAGTTACTAAACTAACAGCACCAATTTTATTAATGTGGTTATCCAGATCTAATTAGAATTAATATGGAAACAAAACAGAGAATATTAATGTTGCTAAGTTTTTCCATTTCTCCAGTAGCTAAACTAATTCTATCAATCCCCACTAGCCCACAGTTGCA
>JAQZBX010041447.1:0-22350 GCA_029593785.1 Cabassous unicinctus
GGGGCCTCCCACATGGTAAACGGGAGCTCTATCAATTGAGCCACACCCGCTTCCAACACACATGTTCTTAATCCACATTCTTGTGGATATGAACCAATTATAAATAGGATCTCTTGAAGATGTTATTTTTAATTAAGGAGTGACTGAAGAAGGGTTAATCTGGATTATGGGAGGCCTTATAAAGAGGACCTGGGAGACAAAGAAATTAGAGAGGAGAGGGTATCACCATGTGATGATAGGAAGCAGAGATACAAGCCAAGGAGCTCCAAAGATTGCCAGCAGCCAGCACTGGAGTACTCCAGTCTTTGGGGGAGAAAGCAATCGTTGCCAATATTTGATTTTAGAATTCTTTTAGTCTAAAACCATGGGACATTATATTTTCATACCATTGTATGGTATTTGTGATAGCAGCTCAGGCAAAAGGAAGACATTTCTTCTATGAAATGCTTACTTCATGTTAGGATATCAGTCAGAAATCCCTATTTGCAAAATTGAACTATGACACAGAAACTTGTACATGAATGCGTACAGCAGGATTATTCATAATAGCCATAAGGCAGAAGCAACTCAAATGCCCCTCAACAGATGAATGGATTAAAACAAAGTGGTATAGCCATGCAATGGAAAGTTATTTGGCTATAAAAAGGAATGAAGTACCAATATATGCTAAAATACAGATGAAACTGAAAATATTAAGCCAAGGGAAAGAAACTAGTTACAAAATGACTCTATTCATATGAAAGTCCAGAAGAGGGAAATTGATAGAGGTAGAAAGTAGATTAATGCTTGTTTAGGGCTGGGGGTGATGAGGGAGACCAGGAGGGTCAAAGCTAAAGGATCCAAATTTCTTTGTGAAGTGAAGACAATGTTCTAAAATTGACTGTGGTTATTTTTGCACATATCTTCAAATATACCAAGAAACATTGAATTGTACACTTTAAATGGGTGAATTGTATGGTATGTGGATTATATCTCAATAAAGCTGTTAAAAATTGAATTTATGATTTGCAAAAGATAATCTATATCAAACCCAGTCATGTAACGCAAACTAAGTTCATGTTTTTCTTAACATTAATTTGCTTCAGCCACTTGTCTAGCTTACATATTCAGATCATTCCCTGTGGAGACCACTGCATGTCTAACTCTGCTGCCTAAAACCTTTAAATCTCTCTTTTGAGACTTGCCTGAGACTCTCAAGATGATGCACACCCTTACCCAGCAAGTTCATTAAACCCAGCTTTGTATGATCAACTGCTTTTCCTGTGTTTTTTTTTAAATGGTGGCCCCAACAATGTCTTTTGTCTAGTTTTAAATTGGGCTATTTGTGCTTTTTTATGATCTGTAGGAGATCCCTATCTCTTCTTTTTTTCTTTATTATATGGTACTGGGGATTGAAACCTGGACCTCATATATGTGAAGCAGACACGCAACCACTGAACCACACCTGAACCTTGTATATGTGAAGCAGGCACTCAACCTCTGAATCACACCCACTCTGCTCTATATATTATTGATGCTAATCCTTGTCAGTTGTGTATGTTGCAAGCATCTTCTTCTATTTTATACCTTGTTTCTGACCGGATGCCTCACTTTATCATAATGAAGGGGAGGAGTTGGTGGAAAGTATGGATTTCAATAGTTTTGTAAATGCAAGTAAGATGTAGAATTCACACTTGTGTTATTACTAGAGTATACGTTCTTGTAAGAGCAGGTTCTGTCTCTGAATTAATCACAATTGCATGCTCAGTGCCAAGCATAGTAATGCCTCGTGCATAAGACTCACTTGATCACTATTTGCTTATTAAATTATGAGAAGTAAAGTTACCTACTGGGAATTAATTAGGAAATTCTAAATTCAGTGAATTTGATGGCCTATCTTTGTTAGAAAGACAAAAGATTGATTGTAAATATGTGGCTCAAATGTTTGAGAACAGCCAACGCTTAAGGTGATCTTTTAGGGCTGGAATGTGGGGTAGTTTAGAAAATGGAAATATAGTAAGTTAGTGAAAGACTCTGACAAAAGGGCTCAGAAGTACAAACAAAAAGACAGACATTGTCAGTATTATTCCATCATATTACAGACATGGACTCTTGTCTACAGTTACATGTGGACACTATCTTTTCTTTGGAAAGGTCAGGCCCTGGTGAAGGACAGGACCTCATATTACCTTCGCTAGAGGACAGTTTTCAAGATTCTCCATATTTTTTTTTTTCTGCTCAATATTCACAAAAGCAAATTTCTGATCATTTAACTTGCCATTTATATATTTATTCAGTGATGCTATACCAATAAGTCTGATGGATCAGGTCCTCTGCTCTACTTGATAGCTATGCTTTTAATTAATAGAGTGGCCTTCTAATGATTATTTGGGTTTTCATGTCACTTGTTTATAAGAAGAGAATGCATTGGCATGCTAATATGAGTATTTCTGCCTGATGGTTAGGCCTCTCATAAATGAATAAAGCGTCATTCTGGTATATATATCAGTCTTTGAGGACTTGATTAATGAGAGCCCACCTCTCAGAGTCATACATACTTCAGTAGATATGATATATTTTCCACCTGTCTCTGCAAGCTAAAGGCCAATTTCTAGACCTTGGTGGATTCATTAAGCTAAATTTTACTTTGTGAAGACTCATTGCAGGCAGTCACCTGACCTTTTCCTGTTGATGGCCCTTTGAATTGTTGTGTGTGATATGAGCCATATTCTATTAATATGCAGTAGCTTGATGGCCTTAATCTTCTTTGTAAAGAAAAAGGAAGGAGAAAGAGCATGGGACAGTGGTAGGATATGAGTGTGTGAAATGGGAGAGAGAATTGGGGTATGAAAAGGATTGTCAAACCTTGTTAAGGATGCAACTAGGGTGACCAAATCATTCTGGTTGGCTCAGAACTGTCCTGGCTTTCAACCAGAAAGTCCTGCATCCAAGGACTTCCCTCAGTTCCAGACAGATTAGGTGGTTGGTCCCCTAGATGCAGTTGTCACTGTAGACTAAAGGTTGGTGGAAAAGTTAATCTGTAGGGTTCTATGATTTCTTCTGGAGGTGTTTAGACTCCAGGGTGAGAGCCAAAAAGATGGGTGCTTGTATTGATCTCAGATCACAGGGATGTTGCTGAATGAAAGTGATGGGCCAAAAATGTTGAGAGTGTTGAGATGATCTACACAGGGCAGGGCAGAAGGTGAGTTTGGGTTTGCCATGTGTCTGGGTATTGCCTAGGGCCTACATATACTGTGCTGCAAAGGGATGCAACAACAGCTGGAGAGCACAGATAATCCTAACCAGATAATCTTGTTTCAAAACAAAGTATGGAATAGTGCTGCAGTAGGAAAATTAACACAGGAAAGGACAGGAGATCCTATGGCAAGGAGCTCACCAAATAGAAGTCCTCTTCACATGATTCTTGAAGGTTTTGTAGAATCACAGAATATTGAAACTTGAAGGAATCTCAGAATTTTTCTAGTGCAATTATCCCCTTGGGCACTAGGAAGATCAAAGTAGTGTTCCCTAAAAAGTGAGTATGTAAAGATTTGCTGACATTTTCTCTGTAATTGTGAGTGATTGAAGCAATCACGGAAAAAGCAGTTCAATTTGGTTAAGCAGGGACCAGAAATAAGCACAACACAAACTGTTGTCCAGGTTATTACAGGTGTCTTAGTGATATTGCTTCATTGCATAACATTCTGAATCATTGCTAAGATGCTATCAGATTGGGGAAGATTTAGATTGATTCTACATATTAAGATTCATACTAACCATTGGGCTACTGATAAATATATGTCAGTATTTTAGAGAACAAACTCAATGCTCAGTATTGAATTATCATGTGATTAGTGTGGCTGAAATAGCAGTTGGAGTTGCTATTAAATTCAATTCAGAGGCCTACGACTGCAGGCCAGTGCTTAGATACTGTAGGACAGAGATCAACCACTCAATTGACTGTATGGGTTGGGCAAATGTGCTAAGCAGAAAAATGGCCCCCAAAGATGTTCAAAGTTTAATAAAAACTGTTTTTATTAAACATTTGCAAACTAATTCTAATCCCTAGAATTTGTGAATATGGTAGATTCCATGACAAGGGGGAATTGAGGTTGCAGATAGAATTAAAATAGGGAGGTTATTCTGGATAATTCAGTGGGCCCAAAGTCATCACAAGGATCCCTAAAAGATGGAAGAGAGAGGCAAAAGAGTCAGTGTCAGAGTGATGCAATGTGAGAAAGCCATTGCTGAACTTGAACATGGAAGGGAACTAGGAGCCATGGAATGTGGGAAACATCTAGAAGCTGGAAAAGGTAAAGAAACAGATTCTCTCTTAGAGCCTCCAGAAAGAAATGCAACTTTGCCAACACTTTGATTTGAGACCCATTTAACCCAGTGAGCTCAGTGAGAACAGTTAGTTAATATATTTGTGCTGTTTTAAGCCACTAAGTTTGTGGTAATTTATTATGGCAGCAGCAGGAAACTACCAGAGCAAGTAACACAAAAGAGTGAAAGGGATTCATGGAAACTTTATGGACTGCCCAAACACACAGCTCCTATTCAATGCCAGCCAATATTTCTTTGAGGGAATAAGGGCTCAGAGTTGTCACGTTTTTCCATATTTCAAATTAAGCTGAAAATTCAGATTTCTATTTGGAAGTAACTGTTTTTATTAAATATTTGCAAACTAATTCAAATAATTAAAACAAACCCTTGCACATGTGTACAAGTAGGCATGTATAAGGATGTTCATCACAGTTTTTGTATAATAGTAAAGAATTGGAAACAAACTAATGTCTATGTATATAACCAAAGTTATAGGAAAATAAAATGTGGTAAAATTATATGATGGAAAAATGCATACTGCAGTTAAAAGGAATAAACTATATTTTCTAAAATTAAGTAAAAAATGTAAAAGAATGATATATATGTAGCACAACATCACTTATTAATATAAAATACACACATAGAAATAATATTATGCATAGTTTGGGGTGCTTATATAGAGAGAGAAAGTTAGGAGGGTGAGCTAGTAAAAGTCACACTAGTTACTTTAAATGGGGTATTTATGGGGGTTAAAGAGGAGACTGTGATCAGGGAAGGTAGCTGAATGTGGACAAAAGACCATGATGAAAGAGACGAAAGTAAAAGGGGAGATGTGCATGGACTGATGATCATGAGCAGTGAACTGAGGTGCTCCACCCTGTTTTGATTGATCACTGTGCAGCGAAGAACAAAGCAGACTGTGGGGGCAGATTGGACCCATGCGTTTCTACTAGTGATACAAAAACAACCAAGATGTAGTCCCTCCCTTCAAAATTTTTACAGAGGATTGGGGAAGACAGAAGTATAAATGAGGCAGAATGAAAAGAAAAGTGTAGTTATAAAGATATGCATAAAATTTGATCTTTCGATCATTTACTTATTCGATATTCATTTAAATATTTATTGAGCACCTGGTATGCTCCCAGCAGTTTATTTAATCAGAGTGTGTCTGTGTAGCATACAATATGGTTTTAAGAGTTGTAAGGGCTGTGCCTAATTTTGATTTTAAATTCAACCCGGTCCCCATCCCAAGAATAGATCCAATAACAGTGACCCATCAGTTAGACTTCCTGAGCCTTGGAGTCCTCATTGTCATAAAGGACATTTTCCTGTTCTAATTCCTTGTAGGACTGTTGTAAAGCATGAAGCATTCCATAGATGGAAGAACCCTTGACTGGGCTTCATTTCCCCTTTTGTCATGTTTCTTACCCTTTTCTCCACTTTTTATCTAACTTGCCACTGCCACTATCTGGCCCAGGCTTTCATTGCTGTGCTCCTAAATTACTGCAACGGACACTCAGGCTACCCGCCTTCCTTCCTTTCTATCTTGCTTATGATTCAAGCAAGGCAAGTATTCCTAAAATACCTCCTTTATTATTAAATCATAAACTCATAATCTATTAGAGTTGGAGGGAATTTAGAAGTCTTTCTCAACAGTGTACTCTTTGCAGGAGTCCCAGGAGGGAAATTTCCTTTTCATATTTGTTTCTGTTCTTTACATTATATTTTTCTAAATTGCCTACTGTGATGAGGATCTGGTCATAGTTCCTTTTGTTCAAGACAATTCCTTTATCCATGTTTCACCAATTGATAATGATCTTCTCCCCTATATGCAGTTACAAAGATACATTTGTGGAAAAAACTTTCCTGGAATAGATTTATTCATTTTGTGATGCTTCCTAGAAAAAAAAAATACTCCTGATAATAGGTCTCAGATTGCCTGCCTAATTCCCACTGGCTCACATCTGTTCCATAAAGAGACTTCTCTTTGGAATCAGTGGGATTTTAGAACAAATCATCAAAGGAAGTATGAAAATCAGGTTGAGGACATATTCTCACTTTGAAGCCAAATACTTCTATCAGAGTAATAAAACAATCCATATGTTGGGATTTATTGCTTTTGTTGACAATTTAAAAACATAAGCTTCTGATGAAATTAAACATCCACCTAAAAGTTAAGAAGAGATGGTTCTGTTTCATAGTTGGAGTTCTTAAGTATTTTTGGTGATTAAAGCAATACATGATTATAGGAGGATGTTAGCTATAAACTGAAGTTATTTCCTGGAGGGAATACATATTGCAATAACTCCCATTCAACCAATGTTCTCTGCAAACCAAGAAATAGTTGCATTCCTCGTATTTACTTTTTATTGTTTGAAAATTGCTATTACATTGCAAGTGTTATAGATGTTTGGGAAAGAAGAATGGGGCATTATTAGAAACATATCCCTCGGGTGTAACTTCACATTACGAGTAGGAGATGGAAGAAATGGCTTCATACTGAAAAAGCAATGTCTGAGAAATATTATCAGTAACATGCTACTAAAACTAAAGACTGGACTGATTAGAATCAGTTGGAGTTTGAATAAAAACAGCTTTATTAGAATTTGGGAAGGAGCAAAACAGGAAGTAACTATACTGGTAAGGCAGGCTGTATTGGCTGGTAAGGAATACATTCCAAGGAATCTATTAAAGGGAAATAAAAGCATTAATAAGCCTCTTGCAGAGTGTTACATATCAATTTATTTTTTCTAAAGGATGGATTTGCTTTACAAAGTGTAAGTGTGACTCACAGACCTCCGGGTGATTTGGCAGGTGGTAAATATTATAAAGAGAAGTATTTAGACTCACCTAAGGAAGTGAAAAGTTGAAAGTAAAGTTAGGCCCTGAATCCAGGTGTTTTTTTTTTTTTTTTTTTTAACAAAGAAAATTCTTTTATTGCTAAATGAGATTTTTGAAATACTTTTTTGTACAAACAATTTATTTCACAAAACATTTTAATGAAACTTCTGTTGGCCTTTCTGTATTTGTTTTGACAAGAAGATTTTTTTAAATCTCAAAATACTTGGACACAAAGAAATTAACCTAAATGATAAAGTTAATAAAACATTAAGTTTTGATAACATACCTTTTAGAATCTGGGTTAATTAGATATGTTTGTTATTTAAATTAGTTTTTTTATTGAAAATATAAAAAAGAAAATCATGCACATTAAAAAGTTCAAGCATTAAATAATCGGTATAAAATTGAAAGTAAAAATATATCTTTCCCTGACTCCTATTCCCACACCTCAGAGCTCAACTATTAACTTTCATATATTATACATGTATATATCCCAGCACATGTACGTGTATGTATCTGTGTATATGTTTGTGTGTGTAAGCATGTGTGTGTGTGCATATATATATATATATAGTTATATACCATGCATATGCAAGTATTATTTAACATATATCCCACTTCCCTTTGGTTACACAAATTGAATGATTATGTGCTTATTGTTTTATACTTTGCCTTTTTCACTTACCAGAATATCATGGTCATCTTGTCTTCCCAAATCAGTACATTTATACCTATCTCTTTTTAAATGGTGGCACATTATTCTATTTTGTGTTTTTACCACACCTATTTCACCAGTTCTCTAATGGTAAACATTTAGGTAGTCCTCCCTGCCCTGTGTGCGTGTATATATGTGTGTGTTATAACAAACAGTCCTTTGGTTGATCTTGTATATGTCTTTGCACACTTGTGTAAGTATAACTGGAGGAAAAAAATTCCTACATGTGGATTGCTTGGCCAAATGGAATATGTGCATGTAACATTTTACCAGATGTTTCAAATTGTCTTCTGCAGAGGATCTAATAGCATATGCTCCCAAACAAAAGTGCAGGAGACTAACTGCTTCTGAAAACCCTCAATGGAATTGTGCATTATCAAACTATCTTATGGTGAACAACGGTACCTCTTTGCTATATATTTTATATCTTTAAGAGAGAGTGAAGTTGGTGATCTTTTCCTATGTTTGTTTGCCGTTTAATTTCTTTTTCTCTGAAATGCTAGTTCATGTCCTTAGACTACATTTTCTAACAGTTTGCCTAAATATTTTTATTGATTTGTCAGACTTTTAAATATAGTATGGAAATTATTCATAATTCTCTCACATGTTTTGTAACTACTTTTCTTAGTTTGTTCTTTGCATTTTTACTTTACAATGATTGTTTTTTTGGGCATTGAATTTAAATTTTTTATACCAAAATTGATCATACTCTTTTTTTAAGGGTCTCTAGGGCTTATGTAGTGCTTAGGAAGGTAGTACTTCCCTGTACATTTATAACATATAGAATATTTACCCATATTTTATTCTACTTTTTAACATTTTAATTCTTTTTACATTTAAATCTTTGATACATCTACAATGTATTTAGAGTAAGAAATGAAGTAGGAAATGATTTTAATTCTTTTTCCCAAATGGCTAGTTAGTTCTCTTAGCTTATTTATTAAATAATTTATCTTCTCCCTAATGAAGTAAAATCCCATGTTTATTAAAAATGAAATTTCTTTGTAATTTTGCTTTATTTTTAGAGCCTCTAGTCTATCCTTTGGTCAGCATATATTTTTCTGTGCTAGCACCAAATAATTTCTAGGACACTAGACTTAAAGCATGTTAACTATATAGCGGGGCTAGTTCCTCCTTATTACTCTTTTTTCATAGAATTTTCCTAGGTAAACAAGTGTGTTTAAATTTCTAGATTACCTTGATTATCATTAAGACACATTGCAAAAAGTTCAGTAAGATTACATTTATTTGGAGGAGAACTGATATGTTACAATAGTGAATTTTCTTCATATTAATTTTGTAAGATTCTTGCTAAGTTTATTTTTGGTTCATTTTTTCCGTTTTGCTACTATATGTGAGGTATTTATCCCACTGTATTTTGAATTTTTTTTTGTATTTAAAAATTAGATTGGCTTGCACAATTGTATGTATGTGTATACATTATTATTTCTTTTTGTAGCTGTGTTATTCTTTGTAAAATAAGTTTGAAACTTGTCTTCTTTTCCATGCTCTGGAAATTGTTAGCCTCAGAATTATGTTTCTAGAAGATCTGATAAAATTCACACTATTTGGGAAAGAATTCATACCTTTTTCAAATTTATTTGCACAGTATAGAACAATGTATTCTCCTATAATTTAATTTATTTTGTGTTTATTTCCTATATTTTAAATTTTGCTTATATGTTTGTTTTTTCCTTTTCATTTTCTTAAACTTTTTTATTTTTTATTTATGGAGGAATCACGTTTAGATGTATATCCTTGCCCAGTTAATTCTTTCCCTATTTAACCTTTATTATTTTCTTCCTTTAATTTTCCCTATTTTTGATATAGTAAATATTTTCAGGTGGTTGTAGTTTTCTTTTTGTTTCATTTTGTTTTTGTTACATATGTGTTTAATTTTATTGTATTGTAGCCATAGAATGCTTTTTGCACTATAAAACTGTGTGTTACTGTAGTTTTCTTTGTGACTCAGTTTTTTGTTTAGGAAATTAGAGCACACTGGAATCATTAATTCATTCACTCCATAAGTTATTTGTAAATGCTTATTTATTCATTTTAAATATAAGCATTCATATGTTCTAAGTTCCTTTCTAGGCACTAGGGACTGAGGAGTGAAAAAGACATAAATTTCTGCTGTTTTGAAGCTTTTATTCTAGTAAAGGAGACAAAATAATCAAGTGAACAAGTACCTACAAATTGTCAGTCCTAACAAATGCTTTGAAGAAAACTAAAGCAGGTGTGGAGACGGGAATGTCTGGGTTGGTGAGGTGGGTAAAGGCTGTGTTAGACGGGTGCTTAGCAAGGCTTCCCTGAGCAGTGACATTCCAGCAAGGAGTGAAACGAGGGAGGGAGCATTAAGTTATGAGAGAACAGGATGCCTGGCAGAAGGAGCAGCAGCTGCAAAGGAACTGACATGGTGATAAAATCTGGATACTTGAAGAGAACAGTGTTGACCGAGAAATAACAGACTGAGCTGTAAGGCAACAAAAAAATTATTTGCGGTCTTAGAATTGCAATTTGGGGAGCACAGATTACGGTAGCAACCCAAACTGTGTCCTTTGGGACTTTGGGACTTTGAAGCCAGGTTTTTTTAAAGATAAAGACGATTATATAAGTTTTTTCTAAAGAATTGCAATTGGTGGTTATTTGGGGCTTTCCAAACTTCCTTCAAGTTAGACAGTTCATGGATTTCTTTTTCTTGTGATTGGTTCACTGCTTCTGGATGTCCTTAGAAACACTGTTGCTTTGGTTTTGCCTCCTTTGGCAGTTTGTGATAACTGGCTGAGAAGTGCATAAGAGTAACTTCCTGAACGGTTTCTTGATTCCATTTTAAATCTCTTAGCCATATAACTCCATTTTGTTTTATCTCTTCTCAGCAGCAAGGTCAGTCTGACTAGAGTGGAGTGAGTGAAGATGAGCAGAGAAGGAAATGAGGTCAGTGCAGTAGGAAGTAGCCGCAGTGATGTGTTTGGGAAGCCATTGGACATATTTGAACCAGAGGGTTACACAATCTTATTTATGCTTTGTAAAACACTGTTACTTATTAGGTCTGCTTTATTCTGATATTTTTAAATGTTCCATGAATCTTTACTTATAGTTTTGTCTACTTAACTTGTCAGAGGTTCAGAGGGTTTGGTTAATACTCCAACTACTGTACTTATTTCTATTTATTTCTCATTAATAGCAGTTTTAGAGCTTGAATAGTAACTCAAATGTGGAATACAGTTATCAAAACACAAAACCCACTAGGGAATCACCAAAACGATTGAGAAAACTAAGGGTTTCCAGCTAGCAATAGTGTCTATTCAAGATCACATTCCCCAAATACTTCATTTATTATTGAATCATAAACTCATAAAATAATTGGTTAGAATGTGTAAAAGCAAAGTTTGGGATCAGACTGGTGAGTTATAGTTTCAGCCTAATTAATTTCAATGTTACTTTGTAAGGAATAAGGGAATCATTGAAATCTTTTTCAGGGTAGTGATTTGATTAATGGATTGGAGAAGGAAGAGAGGAGGATTAACAATGAGAAGATTAAGAAGCTACCTATAGTCATTCACCGAGAAGTACTCTCATTGGAATTTGCTTCATGATTTTCACTCACTACTTGAGATTCACCAATCTGGAATTTAAAAAAAAGAAAAGAATAACAAGAGTGAACGTTATTTAGATTTTGGAAAACTCTGTAGTATAAATGACATTTCTTAGAGGGCTCACCTGCCTGCCCATTACTAAACTACTATAATTTTTTTTAGTCAGATACAATTGATTACTACCTGAAATATAACTAATGATACATGTATTAATGATGGGTACCTACTTTGCAGAAGGCATTGTTAGATGTAGAGAAAAAAAGGAGAGTAAAACATTTGGCCCACCTACCTGAGGCGATTTTTAAGCAAATGAGAAATGACTCTGGCAATGAAATAATACATTGTTGGGTGAAGCAAAGTCCATGGGAGTGGGGAGAAAGGGTAACTGGGACCTCTGGCATAAGCTTGCGATATTTGTTTTCCACAGTTTCTACACTCCTTCTAGAATTCAAAATTTCCAGCATGAGCTGCCTATCCCAATTGTACAGGCTGCCTTTATATCATAGCAAAAATTTTCCAAATTAACCTAAAATAGAGAGCACCTTTCCCTTCTGAGTCTGTGGCAATGAGCAGTAGTGAAAGTGTAGTCTGTGAATGAAAAAAATTATCTTCACCCATATTGGTATTCCCTGGGAATACTTCAGTGATTTCCAAAAAGCTTTTGATCTGATATATTTCTTCATAGTAACGGCTATTTCAGCTGCACCCATGTGAAAAGCTTTTAATTTGGTTGAATTTATGCCCAGCGTTTTTGGAAAGTGGAGCTTTGTAGGGGTTCCTCCCTTCTCCTCATTGTAATTCTCTTGTGAATTTCTCCCCTGCAAAGTTATGCGGCTCTCCATCTGGACATATTCATAAGCCATCTTTCTCATAGAACTTTGATAGAATGCATCAGCTTCCTTGGAATTGGATTAGTATCTCTATTTGAGAGCTTTCTAGGCACTTCCTGCTGACAGCAGATGAAAGTCTTATAAATAAAAATGCTGCTTTGTTTGCCTCTATGTTGTGAAGTACCCTGTGGAAGAGGAAGCAATTAGATCTACACATCTTTTCATTTTAAGTTACACATATTCTTCTTTCAAGACTTGACACCATCCCACTTCTCTCAGTGCTGTCTACACTGCAGATAGAATACTAGCACTGAGAAATTAAATAGCACCATTCATACTTCAATTTTCTTCCTCTAATTCCTCTAGAAATCATCTCAGTAGAGTGGGAGGGTCTTTTGTGCTTCATTATCAATTACCATCATCCTAAACTAGGTAATAATGTATTAATTTTTTTTGTCAGCATTTCATGTCCAAAGAGAGTCAGTAATATTTGACAGTCTATTTTGAATAAAGTACCACAATAAAGTCTGCATATGTTAGACTAGGAGTGGACATTTAAATCTATATTTTCATTTAGCATAGGTTAATAATGTGTAGATAACAGTTAAGCTCATAAGGAAATTCTGGGACCCAAGTTTCAGATTTAGGGTCCAACTGATTTGAGGTGCAGCTGAATAAATTAATGTGATGGACCTTGACTTGATCAATATGATGTTGTTTAAGCTTGTTCTACTTTTGTATTAAAAGGAATTTGAAGCAGGTGAATTTATTATTATTATAATGTAAGAATATATATATATAATGTATATAATATAACAATATATTATTAATGCAATTATGCTGATATTATTGGTCATAATAGTTTATATTATTTAAGAATAAGGTGGTTAGGACATAGGAGAGGATTGTAGCTGTAAGATCTTAAGAAACATCAGAGTTTGGTGCCTCTGAGGCCAAAGTTAAAGCATTTTGGGGAGAGAGAGAGGTATGTGATAATAAAAACAGAAGTCTGAGGGACCTCACAAAAGAGAAGGTTTTGGGTAAGACATAGCACCCAGGTACTATTGCAAAAATAGCTATGATTGAGGGACAAGGATGAAAGTAGCCTAGTAATAGGCTGATTCAAGGAAAGAGCTAGTGGAGAAGGTGTGGAAATGGTGCTAGAATTTTTTTTTTTTTTTTTTTTTCACATCATTGAAGCACACTTAAGTTTCTCAACTGGGGATAACATGGAGTTTCCAAAGATTTTTGGCAGAGTTTTAAAAGTAATATATGTCTCATTAATATTATCAAGACTGATGTTGTTTCTTCCAATACATTTTTTTTAAACTTACATTTATCTCTCACATTCTTGGTAAATAATTTTCAAACAAATTTTAGCAGGGAATAGGTTATTTTAGCTTTTTTTTTTTTTAAAGATTTGTTTTATTTATTTATTTCTCCCCACCCCTTCGTTGTTTGCATTTGCTGTGTCTGCTTGTTGTGTGCTGGTCTTCTTTTTCAGGAGGCACCAGGAACTGCACCCGGGACCTCCAATGTGGGAGGGAGGCACCTAATTGCCTGAGCCACCTCCACTCCCTTCTTTGTTGCATCTCTCATTGTGTTTTCCTCATGTGTCTTGTTGTGTCATCTTGTTGCGTCAGCTTGCCACACCTGCCCATTACATCAGCTCGCTGTCTTGCTCGTCATCTTTAGTAGGCACGGGTCACCAAAACTGGGACCTCCCGTGTAGTAGGCAGGAGCTCAATCGCTTGAGCCATATCCGCTTCCCTTATTTTAATTTTTAATGTATGGAGAAATTTAAAATGAGTTGGCATTTAATATCAGGTGTTCCTAAAGTCTAATTCTTCCTAAAGTCTAACTCAAGGGAAAACAATTCCCTAAAAAGGTGGCTAAAATTTCAGGCCATCTTGAATCAACAGCTTATGCTTGGCTTATGTGGCCTTGTGATAGGAACCCAAGTGTAAATTTTCTTCAAGTATGAGCTACAATTTCAGAAATCTGTCAGTCTCATCATGTTTTTTATTATGGGAAGGGAAACTAATTGCAACAGAAATGGAGAAATGGACAGGAGTCATATGGAGCTTTATTCATTTGCAGCCAAGGAATTGTCTTCCATTTAAAAAGCATTGAAGATTTATGGAGGAATTTAATTCTTTATATAAAATGATGCATTTGATTGAGTGACATTTATTAGAAAGATAGAACAAGATTTTTGTTTTTAAGAAATCATTTAAATGTACTAGCCATTAATTGAATTATCCCAAATGGATTTTGTTATCATAGGGATTTTTATTTACTTTTAGCATTGGATTTCTATGCATAAGCATACTTCAAGTTAGCCCTTCAATTGTCAACTTTTACAGAATTGTGGGTATGTGTGTGCATTTGTGTGTGTACAGAGTTTTTTGTACACACACAAAAGCAGAAGTGATTTTATATCCTGTAAGATAAGGTGAAGCATATATGAAATTAAGATTAAATATCTTGGCCTTAGTAAATTATATCAGTTTGAAAACACCACAAAACTGAGAATTAGAATCACCAAATAAATATAAGATTCTTACTAAATTTAATATGCCAATCAGAGGCTTTATGGATAATAGTTCTATGTGGGATGATGGTGTTCATAGTGTCATAAGATCAGAGAGAAAGGGAACTCTGAGTAGAAAGGAAACTCTAGTGAGGAGGGCTCAGTTTTAGCTCTGAGGAGGGTATATCTTCTACTGTTAGAAAATGGAGACTGAAAAGGAGAACTCATTGAGCAAACTTACAAGCTTCCTTAGAAACAAAAGACCTGACTAGCTGAGGTCAGACCTAGTTCGTATGTTTGTTTGCTAATTTATTGAGGTATAATATTACTACAGTAAAGTACACCTATCATAATTGTACACTTTGTTCAGTTTGGAGGTAGCTATATGAAGGGAGCATGAGTCTGTGGAGAAATGGAGGAAGGTGTTAATCAGCATTGAAAAGTTTGGGCATTCTTTCAGGGAATAGAACCAGATGACTTACAAATGCCTAGTAGAGGATAAAGAAGTGCAACTTTATAATGTTGCAGTGTAGCGTATATATTTTCTTTGAAAGCTGAGTTTTCTGTTATCACATGATTGTGCTCATGTCTGATGCTAGGGCCCTTCTTTTGTCACTCTGTCCTTCTTAAGTCTTTGGAAATTTGTGGCAGATTGAATTAGGTTCCCTAATTTAGACATGTTCTTAATCTGCATTCTTGTGGGTGTTAATCCATTACAAATAGGACCCCTTGAAGTTGTTATTTTTAGTTAAGGCGTGGTCCACCTGAATGAGGGTGGATCTTAATCTATATTAATGGAAGCATTATAAAGAGAAGGAAGCCAAAAGCCAGAAGTTGGAGAAGACCACACAGGAAGAAGCCGGAAGTTAGTGGAAACATGAAGAGCTCACGGAAGATGAAAGAGATCACTGTGCCAAAGGAGGCAGAGATGCATGTGAAGGAACCCCAAGGATTGTAGCAACCCAGCACCAGAATGCTACAGATTGCAGGAGGAACACAAGCCCTGCTAACACCTTGATTTTGGACTTCTAACTGTAAGCCAATAAATTCCCGTTGTTAAGCCAAAACCAGTTTGTGTTATTCATGATAGAAGCTCTGGCAAACTAAGACAGAATTTTATCACTCACCTTGATGGTATTTCTCTTCTCTTTAGTCTTTTCCACCTATCATCAAACATATTAAGGATAGGCACTCTCCCCATCTGTTTTACAATTCTTTCTTTTAGATTCCAATAAAGAGACCTCATTCTTTGTTCCTTACAAAGTCCCTTGTGTTAATACTCTTATTTAATTCGCTCTTTCAAAATTACTCACTGTCTCTCAGAGGTGTATAGTTCGCCTCTAACTTGAAAATATGGCTCAGGAACGCAAATCGTCTCTTGCAGTGTGCAATTGCAAATGTCCCCAAATGGTATGGAGTTCCTTGATGTTCTCTTATGTTCGGTTGGGTTCCCTGCCCATTAGGTTAGAACTTCTGGGAATGACTGTGGCATAGATGATCTTCCCCTTTTGTCCTAGGAAGGGCTTTCTAGTATACTAATGGAAAAATGAAATGTTAGGAATCATTGAAACATAAGTTTGCTGTGCTGAGTTTTTGCAGTCGACTTCTCCTTTTCTCCTTCTTTCCCAGTTAATGGCTATATGAATGCATGCGTATGTTTGTGTGTGTTACTCACACTTCCTGATGTAGAGCTTCATAGAAATGAATTTCAATGAGATTTTTCCCATACACAAGACCACATCAAAGAAAGAGGAACACTTTGTAGCTGTTGACTGGCTTTCACCACTTATAATGTGAGAAAAGATATGTAAGTAACTTTAAAGAAATTCTAAGATCAATGTGTTCAAGCTTTTCTGATTATAACATTCTTTACAAAAACTTGTCAGAAAGATATGGAGTGGGTACAAAGATGCTGAAACTCCTTAGGGCACTGGAGAAATTTCTTTGTTTTCTCTGAGTGTAAAAGATAAAGAAGTGGAGGAACCCTACCTGGTAGTTGGTGTACATTTTAGTTATGTACAGTTTCTATTTTTTAGGAACTACTCCTTTGACTTACAAAGAAATAAAGACTGGGCTACAGCTATGTATTTATAAGAGCCATGGTGAAATAACTGGTGAGGCAAAGGTGGTAAACAAAGCAACTGTTAGGGTAGCTCAGGCTCCATAGACTTTATGCTGAGGTGACCTGAAGTTGCCCTAATTCTTCCTTTGTTCCGGATGTATAGATCCAGTCTAAGAGATGTGGTGGAAGGTTAACATGTCAGGCTGTGACTTTATTCTGTCCTTGGAATAACCAAGGATGTTTTAGAAAATCAATTTGCTCCCTGCAGGAGGACTCTGCTGAAGGACGGGAACATTGTCTATTGGGGAAAAGTTCCTCTGAAGATAGAAATGGTTTCATTATCTCTTGCTGCAGAGAAGAGGATGGATGAACTTAGTTATTTGCTGCTTTTCTTATTAAGAGTTTTATCCATTTCTTTTCAGTGTAGAAGAATATGGGAGCCTGAATGTGATTGCTGAGATTTGTCATTTTCAGTAGCTCAGGGATCTCCCTGAAATAAACTAAAGGTATTTGCTTTCAACACTCATGTCTATAAAACCACAACTGAGAGGAAAATATGTGAACCTTCAAACCCTAGACACTGCTGTATTTAAAAAGAATTGTTGATAAGAATGTTGAAATATTTTCTTCTTTGTCACTGTTTATGCTTTTTAAAAGTGTGCTCAGAAGTATTTCATCTATTCAAGAATTCTGAAATCAAGGATTTCACACTGGAAGTTTTGCCTCTTGATTAGATTAATTATGCTGGTTGTTTTTTAAAAAAAGCTGCAAATTGTGTCTACATGATCAATGTGAAGTGAAAATTTAGACAAATATTATGTTGACACACATATTTTTCACAGAAATTAGAGCATATCTACTTCCAATTTTGTGAAATAATTTTACCTTAAAGCAGCTATAAGAAAATTGATCTTTTTCTCTACTTTGCATTCTAAATATGCTTTATAAAAATTGTGACTTTTTAAGACGTGACTTTTGTTCAAAAAGAAATGAAATTAAATGAAATACAATAAAATTCAAGACAATCCCATCTTTCCTTTCCTTTTAGTAAATAGCAGTGTAAATTGCCCTGGAGTGAGTCTTGGGCAACCAGTTCTGTGGGATAGAGGTGATGCCACATTACCTTCCTTGGCCTTTATTTCCTCACAAAACTAGGGCAATAGAGGAATAAGCTCCATGATCTCCTCTTCCTCACCTCCAGGTCTAAAAAGCCTATTTTGATTTTCTCTTCTATGCATACACCACTGTCTAACATTCCCGTGGGGATGATGTTTGTATTGTACAGTTCCCTTTTCGAATAGTATTCATTACAGAGAGAACTCCAAGGCAGCATACCCAGGATTTTCAAATTTTAAGGCTCAACTGAGAAGCAAAAAGATCATCCAGAGAAGGGTATAAATTCCACTTGACTAAATCTTAGCACTTTCCACACACTTCCATTAGAGAAGGGATTGACATTAAAAAGATTCTTCCCATCTTTAATGACTGTGGTTCAGAGTCTTAATTGTACAATATTTTGACTTGCACTTCAAAGTCCCCTCAATGCCTCCATCTATGTCCATGGGTAGCTCTCTAAATACGGCAGCTGTGCCATCTGTTTCGAATATTATTTCAGCCCTTGCTGTTTTGGGATAAATTTCATAAAGTGTATTGCATACACACACATTTAATTGAACAAATGAGAAGACTTTCCAGTTTAAAAAAGCTTCCTAAATGACAAGAAATGTCCAATTTCCATTCAAATGATTACTCTAGGGCTTTATAACATGTGAATTCATCTAACAGAGGCTGGTGGTGTATTTTGAGGCAGATGGCTTGATTCTGTGAAGAAAAAAAATTAAGTGGATTTTACTATCCATCTTATTTTTTTGGCAAAAGATTGACATAATAAAGATGTGTGTATTACTGAGAATGCTTTTTAATAATGATTCTACCGTATGTTTTCCCCCAAGAATATGGTTAACTGACTAGGAAAATCTATTCAGAGATTTTATGTTTATCTATAATGATCAGCTTACGGGGGAAAAAAAGAAGCCTACTAACAGAACTGCTGAAATACAAAAGGAAAATAATGCTCTGAAACTTTCTAAAGAAGTCCAAGAAGAAAGAAATGCTAAAGTTTATCTGATTTTTCTCCTGCTAAGTAGTTGTGAAGTCAATATGGAACAGTTTGAGGGAAGCAGTTTCATGCATGGAGTCAAAGAAACTTCCTATATTTAAGACTAGCAGTTTGAAAGTTGAGTCACTGGAATGTTCTGACACTAGTTCTG
Organism: Cabassous unicinctus; assembly: GCA_029593785.1. NCBI lineage: Eukaryota > Metazoa > Chordata > Mammalia > Cingulata > Chlamyphoridae > Cabassous > Cabassous unicinctus. The sequence continues at coordinate 19,153 of JAQZBX010041447.1, forward strand.
TGTACTCTCTAATTTAGACTCATATTAGCACCTGTGAAAATTATTTCACAGTTCTGTGCTCTGATAATCCTTTCAAGTATTGCCTGGTATATGGAACATTATGGTTGATCTCCAAAATCCGCTCTATCTCCCCCACCATTTGTAGTTTGTAGAATTGACTGAGCTTTTGGTTAGTTCCTGATTAATTAAAATCAAACATGGGTCTCATTCCTCTTGAAAATGAGCTCAGGAATCTAGGCCTGAGCCAATCAACCCTTAGCATCTTTTAGCACCAATTCCTGGTTCAGGGATGCACATGTGACCTAAGTTGTACTATGAGTCTGAAAGAAAGAGGGGTGCTTTCTCTGTCTCAGTGGACATGGGTGGGGAAACATGTAGACTTTATTGCCACTGACCACTTCCTGGGAACATAAGTAGAACAAAACTTGAATAATGCCGGTGGTACAAGGGAAAATAGAAAGAACCTAAATCTTTAATGACATCCATTGTGTCTGGACTTCCCCTTATGTGAACCAATGACTATCCTTGTTGTTTAGGCCAGTTTGAGTCAAGATTTATGATATTTGCAGCCAAAAGCATCTCAACAGTTACATATGACAATGTGGCTCATGGTGAGGCAGCATCAGTCCCAGGTGTGGGTGGTGGGTCCAGTGTTGCTGCTGTGTTGTTTTTGATATGCAGGATTTTAAATGGAGGAAAACAATGGTATGAATACAATTATTTTTGCTTTTATTTTAAAAGAAGCTTGAGATTACATAAATGTTACATCAAAAATATAGGGGATTCCCATATACTCCACTCCCACCCCCTCCCATACTCCCCTATTAACAACACCTTTTATTAGTGTGGTGCATTTGTTACAATTGATGAACACATATTGAAGCATTGCTGCAAGCCATGGTCTATAGTTTGCATTATGGTTTACAGTTTGTAATACACGTTATTATAGGTTTTGACAAAATGTATAATAGCCTGTATCTGTAACAATTCCAATGTCCCCAAAATGCCTCATGTTACACCTATTCTTCCCTCTCCCTCAACTTAGAACCTCTGGTGACCACTGCCTTTATATCAATGCTGCAAGTTCTTCCATTACTAGAATAATAATGTCTACTTTAGTCCATAGTTGCATTCCCCCTTTATGTTTGTTCATTCCTCAATCTTGAGAATTTTGAGATGGTGATGCTTACTCTGCTTCTAATTGAGAGGGTGCTTATAGCCCATGGGGAGATGGATGGAACTGTCTTTATTGCAGTTGTATATACTCTGTTTTTTGGGATGGGTATTGTCCATCAGCATCCTTTCATTAGTTGTCCTGGGTGAGTCTGATGAACTGAAGAGTAGGTGTAGGCTGCAACTCTGCTGAGATTCAAGGCTCAACCAGCATATGAACACCTGGAAGAATCAAGTCTCTGGGACATATATTTTATGGGTTTAGTGCTAATTATAGGTTCAAATAAAAGGGGTATAAGAGCCATGTGTGGGAAAATTATAAATGGTTCTAACTCTGATAGATTGGGGGGAATAAGCTATCATATATTCCACGGTAAAGCCCACTGACAAGGTGCCAAATTGCTGGGATTGTCTGCCCTGCCTATAATGTCTAGATGTCTCTAGAGCCCTCATGAGCCCCCCTGTTTGAAGCACTGTTTACTGTGGCAGTCAGTGAGGTCCTCCTGAGACATTCATAAGTGTAACCTCTGGAATGACCTTCTGACTCACTTTGAAATCTCTTAGCCATAAAAACTTATTTGTGTGGAATGGGTGTAGCTCAGTGGTTGAGTGCCTCCTTCACATAAACGAGGTCCTGGATTCAATCCCTGGTACCTCCTAAAAAAACAAAAACACCTCATTTGTATTTAATATTTCCCCCTTTTGGTTAAGGTCTTTTTCCAAATGCATCACTAGTTGGCACTTGGTAATAATCACTTGGTGCCAGAGAAGCTTGTCCCTGGGAGTCATGTCCCACACCAGAGGGAAGGTAGTGAGTTTGTATGCTGAATTTGGCTTAGAGAGAGGCCACATGTGAGCAAGAAGGAGGGTTTTAGGAGGTAACTATTAGGCAATATATAATACTAAGCTAAGTTTCAATTTCACAAGAATGAGGTTCATGAGTACAAGCATCAGTATCAAGAGCCAGGTATATTGGTCTGTCCTTCTTCACTAGGAACTGCCAATGTACTCTGGGGATTCTTGACACTCTATTAGAGAATGTTGCAGGACTCTCCAGGATGGGAATTCAATATTCTTTCAGTTATTGTGGGGTGTTCACCCACTGAGACAACATCCCATGACCACTTGAACACATTCATATTTCATAGAGGCATGCCCCAGATACACCCCTCCCCACATATCCCCTTACCACCGACACCCTGCACCAGTGATTCTCCCCTGCCACAGTTGTGACCCTTCTGCAATCAGAAACCTCCCCCAAAACAAAGTATGAGGGAGGGAGGGAGGGAAAGAAGAAAAAAAATTTTTTTTGCATTGTCTTTCATCACTGTAGGATCTGCTATCTTTTATGTATAGTGACAATTTCTTCTGTGTTCCTCCAGTGTCTTATTTTTTTCACTTTATTTTCAAAGAAGCTTTAGGTTACAGAAAAGTCACATAGAAAATTATAGGGGATTCTTACATACCCCACCACTTCCCCCTCACATATTCCCCTATTAATAACATCATAAATGAGTATGGTACATTTGTTACAATTGATGAAAATATATTGAAACATTGTTAATAACCATGGTCAATGGTTTACCTTATGGTTTACATTTTGCACCATACAATTTTATAGGTTTTGACAAAATGTATAATGGCCTCTATCTGTCATTGCAAGATCATTCAGAACAATTCCAATGCCCTAAAAATGCCCTATGTTCCTATGTTCCATCTATTCTCCCTCTCCCTTCCCTCAGAACCTATGGTAATGACTAAGTTTCAATTTTTGAAGAATAAGGTTCATAGTTACATGCATTAATATTGGGGGCTTGACATATTGGTCTGTTTTCTTTTATTAGGCACTGCCTATGTTCTCAAGAGATTCTTGCCCCTCTAATTGAGAACATAACAGGACTCCTCAGAATGGGAGTATAATATTTTCTTGTTTATTTTGTGGGTCTCCAGCCACTGAGAAAACACCCTATGACAGGATGAACACTTTCATATTCCATAGAAGCAGGCCCCAGGTGCAACCTTTTC
>JAQZBX010041448.1:0-11019 GCA_029593785.1 Cabassous unicinctus
GCAACAAAGTGAGACAAGCAGACACAGAGGAAAACGCTCAGTGAATGGACACACAAAGCACACAGCGAGCACAAGTGGCGGGGGGCAGGGGGCTAAATAAATTAATTAATTAATTTTTAAAAATGAGAGAAACGAATTGTAATGGGAAGGCATGACACTTCTCTTCAAGAAAAACTACAAAGAAGAGGGATTTTTGAGATTTGATTATTTAGATTCTTTAAGTTAAGAAAATACCAAAGGAAAACATTTGGAGTATCCTCTAACTATTAAAGCATGGTAACAGTCTTCAACTCAATGTTTACTTCTACTTCCCTTGCTCCCCCATAAAATAAAAACCAAACACAGGTGTTTTTTGTGGTTAAATCTAAGAATTATTCAAGTGATCCAAAGTCCTATTTTTTTATACAACCTCTAATAGATGGGGAAAAATGAGTGAAGTATATACACTGCAGTGTATGAAGATACCAAACAAGACAGCAATGTTACATTAACAGAAAATTACCAGTCCGTTTCACATATGAGCATAAGTTTACAAATTATAAGTAGCAAAACTACTCCATCATTATCAAGTCTATTTTATCCATGTTATGCAAAATTCATTTAACACTTGTAAATCAATTAATATAATTCACCACATTTACAGGTTGGAAGTGAAAAAAAAATCGCAGAAAAACAATGTGGCAAAATCTGAGGAAGTTACAGAGCAGAACTTTACTCACTTTAGTATTTGGTATTTGGTGTGAAACGCGTCTATGTGCTCCTACTCACACACCCTCTGTTAAATTTTCCAATTGATGTGCCTGCCTTCACCTACCTACATTCACACAAACTTAGATGCAAATCAGTTGTATTAAGGCCTTCCTTCATTTTGGCATTTAGTGGGAGAGGCATTCCCTCTGGACTCCTGATATCTAAAGTGAAGCTTATCTGGTGATTTATCATTGTTCCCATCCCTCAACCCCTCCCTGTACACGCCCAAGCCATGCAGAGCTTATAATGATCCTTTTTATTTAGAAGAGGCTACTGAAGGCAGAGGAAAGCCATGATTGCCCTGAAATTAATTAGCTTAGTACCTCATTCATAAACATGAAAAGAAAACCAAACTTGAAACATCAAAGCAAAGCAAGATAAGACAAAGTAAAAGAACATGTGACATGTGATCCTAGAGGAAATGAATTACTTGGAACATAGATGTATATTGATATTGAAAACCTCTAAAATTTGCATGCTCGGAGAAATTTGGAAGGATTTTCATCCACAAAATGATGGATTTCTACAATAATCAATCTTTCAAAAGCCATGGAAATTAAATACATAATTGCTGAAATAAGTTGTTGAGGAACTCTCTAGAAGAATGTATAGTTAAAACTGTGATCGAAATTCTTAGAGAAGAGCATTGAGATACGGAGAATTGCTTAAAGAATATCAACATATTTCAAAATAAATTCTAGAAAAATAAGATGAATTAGAAAAAATAATTGAATAAATAATAAAATAAAATTTCTCAAAACTAAGTAAAGGTTCTGGGGGACAATCATTAGTAATTTGAGGAAACACATGTAGACATGACATGAAAATTTTCAGAGAACATGAAGTTTGAAGAAAAGATCATAAAAGCTTCCAAAAAGGAAAAGTCAATTATCTACAAAGATTTAAGGATCAGAATCACCTTAACAAAAATTCTGGACCTTAGATGTTAATGGAGCAAAAACTTTCAACGTATGAAAATGTTTCACCAAGAATTTTATACCTACTTGAAGTAAACACATTTTCAGACACACAGAATTACAAACATTTTACCTCCTTGTGGTCTTACTGGAAAAAAGAAATATAAAAAGAACCACATGATATTGAATCAGACCAAAACTAAAAAGTAACTCTCTAAAGAGAAGGTCAGAAAATCCAAGAACAAATGGAACTAATCCAGGGGAACAAAGGAAAGAAATCCATGAGTCACAACTGAGTAGAAGGCTTAGGAAGAAGTCGCCACATATTAAGTTGTTCAACAAATATCATGATTAAATATTTGATGGCAAAGGACAAGTATAGTTCTTTGATGAATAAATAAATGCGAAAAACAAATCACAGTCTAAGTAGGAAGAAAGTAAAACGTGGTTTGATTCTAAGAATTGGGTGAATTGTGTTTGATCTTGACACTTGGAATATTCTCCTTTTAGTGCCATAAGGTTGGTGAATGGAAAATTCCACAGCTTATCTATGGATGCACTCATGCTTCCTGGTTTTGTAGACACATTTTCATTATCATGAGATTTTAAGTGTCACTTAATGTTTTTCACTTTTAGAGTAAAGATTAGCATGGAAGGAAAAATGCCAATGTAAACCTTGATGATAGGAAGCAAAGCTATTTGAAAGGCAGTGAGATTTTGAGAGAGGATCTTGAGAACGAGAGAGGTCCAAGGAGAGAGAGAGAAAAGGTGAATGAAAGTTTAGTGTTGTCACTTTATTGTACATAGTAGAAAAAAATAATCTCTGAAGTTGTTGGATCAAGAAATAGAGATTTAAATATTTGATTAAAGCTATAAAGATAACTAAAAATGATAACTAGATAAAATCTGAGAGGAAGTGTGGAAAGGGGATGAGGTCACATATAGAACATCCTAGTGGTATATGGATAAGCATATTGTCAGAGTGAAAGTAAGGCTGAAAACAACACAATGAAAACAGTACAAAGTGACAACCTTTTAGGAGTGTAAATGAGTGGGTTAGCAATGGGTATAATTTTACACCCTGGTGTACAAATATGATATAAAATTATATTAACACTTGCATAAAGTTCATTCTACTCTTTTCAGTGAAGGACGAACAATTTGAAATACATTTATTCTCTTCTCACTAATTCTGCCTCCCAATGAACTTACAACTCTGTTTTCTAGAAAAAGTAGTGAAGACATGTTTGATTTTTTTTTAATATCAGAAGATTGCAAAATCACAAAATTGTGAAGCTATGTGGTAGTTGTATTTATTCCACTTGGTTTTCATGGCACAGCAAATAGACTAGACAAACAATAAAATAGAAAATAGAAAACCTTCATTGGAATAGAAAGCAGAATTGGGTTTAGACTTATAATGTAAGCATTATATTATAATTTAAATAAAGTAGGAAAAAGTTCTTTGTTTAGACTTATAAAAGTGAATTTTGTTTCTGTCAAAATCCTCTGTTCCCTGAAATTTTCCAATTATGCCAAAAAATATAGATAAAGGGTTTGGAGAAGCATCCTCTTTATGCAATACACTATGATTTTTATTAATAAAAATATTTAACATCAATAATTTTTTAGGTGGGAGATGTGTAGGCAAAAGTTTTTTTTTTTTTTTTAAATAAAATTAGCTGTTTGCAATATCAACCTACATTGTCTTCTGACACATAAAATGCATTGTTATGAAATTACATAGTTAAGGAAGAAAAAATACAATATCTTCACAAAATTTTCTTGTAGATAATCATAGAATAATACTATATGTTGCCTATGAAATGTAAAGTGAAATGTCTTTGCCTTCAATTTTCTATTGCTCTTGCTAGTTTTAATTTTAGTCTTGTCTGGATCCCTTTGATCCAATTTATTATATCCTCCATCCTCCTCAAAAAATGCTTCAAGTTTTCAATCACACAATTTTCTTACTGATTTTTAAAATACATTTTTTGTAGAACATTCTGCATTCAAAATAAACAACAGATAATAAAGGTTTAAAAAAAACACAAAAATACCCCCTTCCTTGCTTCCTCCCTCCTGCCTCCTATCTCCTTCCCTGTCTTCCTCCCTTCCTCCCTTCTTCCCTTCTCTCTCTCTCTGTCTCTCCCCCTCCCCTTCTCTCTCTTTCTGTAATTTATCAGGATTGCACCCATAATCCCAAAGTAGAGGCACAAAACTACAGCCAAAAACTACAAGGACATATATTTAGCCCAAAACTACAAGGACATATATTTAGCCTTTACCCATTCTATAAAAACACTGCTTCCATTTTAATAAGGAGGTCAGCTGGTCATCAGGTACCCCGGATATGCATCAATGGAATCAAGCTTTGAACCTCTACTCAAATCCCTTAAATAATATTCTTTCGTTAGCTCTCTCTCCTTTGACTTTGGTGGAGCCAGGCATATAAGAGAGCCTGGACAAACAGCTGAAGACATATCTGTTTATTTCATTCCTGATGTGATCACAGGGCCTGTGCAGTTGGAAGCAACCTTTTTACTGCTTATGTCATGTTATTTCATGAACATCTTTATATATCGTTAAATTTCCTCTTTCCTACAACATATTACTGATTTTTAAAATCACCAGTTGCTTATATTTAGACGTTTTTGCCTATTATTGACAATGCCACAGTGAACATGTATGTAGCAGACATTTTGAATGCCCCCTGGGTGCAAAGACTCTCTAGAATGTGCCACTGTGTATGTGTGTGCCCATAGTATCTCCTAAAGCATTTGAGGCTAATAGTCCTTAAATATAAAACTATTTGGTGCAGCTTATTATAAATAACAATTTGTATATAGCTACTGTGTTGTATTTACTATTTAAGGGTATGATAGGCTTATTATTATTTATTTCAAACATAATTAATGGAATAATTTTTCAAAAGATTTCTGGCCCAAGAATTTCTAATAAAAGTCAAATTTAATTAATGTCAAAGCTAACTGGAACTGGTCCCATAAAGGATCCGTCCAATGGCTGGTCTCTGGGAGAGCTAGAGGCAGCAGTGTATATGCTTGATCCATTCTATGATGTTGTGATTATACTTGCTGAGATGCATTAATCAAGGAGCTCTGTCTCTCTCCACTCCCATCCATACTCCAGACTGGACCAGGAAGGATGCATTTTTGTTGGGGAACCAGAGGCTGTTGAACAATTACACAAAGCCTCCTCTGTCATTAGACTGCACCAAGATCTACCTGGTGTGGTGAGTGCATCTAACCTCTAAGCCTCCTTTTTGGCTTGTGACCTGCCTCTTTCTTTCACAAAATTTATCCATAATTTGTGAGTCTGTTTCGTTTCTAGTAAAAAAAAAATCCACTTTGAACTAATTTCTGGAGTTAAAATGTTAATCTTTCGAAAAGCAATATATTTTTTAAGTAATAAAATTTTGGAGTATGATACTGGGTTAAAGGACATAAATATTGACAAACTGACCTCTCAGCTGAGTATCTGAATTTCTTCTTCCACATGTATATGATGTCCATTTTCCCTCACCTTGATCAACACTTTATACTATGATTGTTTTTTTGGCATTTTCTAATGGGCTTTCTTTCTTATAATAATTTTTATTGATTTGATTTATTTTGAGGTAGAACACTTTTATACATGCTTCCTCAATATTTGTCAAATTTTTATTAATTGTCTATTCACCCTCTATCTACAGAACTCATCTTTTTTTTATTTGAATAAACTGTTTATAGAAAGTGTCTCAAAAATATTATAGAGACTTGTCTGCCTTTTATTTTTGTTTTAACTTAATCAATAGTTAGCATTTTAAGTCAAATCTGCCTCTGTTTACTTTGTGATTTCCCCCCATTTGGCATATATTTAAGCAAGGATCCTCCATCTCCTGCTTATGTCTATATCTGTCTATGTTTTCTAATGGAATTTTGGCTTCAATATCTTAAATTACAATATTTAATCCAGGCTGGAATTCTTTTTTTGTAACATCTTAGCTCTTAGGCTCATTTTGTTTTGTCCTAAAATCTATAACTAAACAACTCAGAAAATTTTCACTGTTATAAAAGTGATCTATTGAACTAATAAAATTCTCTCTCTCACACACACACACATGCACAAAACACTTGTTTTGGATCTTTCCTTAGCATAATCTTTTTTATCATTTCATTATTGCCAATCTACTGTCTTGTTTTAATTATTGTTTCAATGTAGATTTTAAAAATCATTCTCATTATTTTTTTAAAAAAATTACTGGCACTCAAGCACTTCCTCCCATTCAATTTAAAAATAACTTGTGTTTTAGAAAAGCAATACATTCTTATCATAGAAATAAAATTAATGAATAATAGAAGGAAAAAATCCTCAATTATGCCATGCCGAATAACCTTTGTTGACAACTTTAGGCATCCCTATCAAAGTTGTTTTTTTTTTAATTTAAATTATTATTTCATATAAGCATTTATCTTTCAAAGTATCTAATTTAATAATTTTATTGATATCCAGTCTGCTTTTTTCTTATGTAACAATATATCATGAATAATTTCAAATGTCAATAAATATCTGCACACCTCTTTGTGATTTATAACATATTACATGTGCTTAACAGTCCATCTTATGGATGTAAAAGTATCTTATCTTAAAAACGCTTATTGTCAGATATATAGATAATTTTCAAGTTTTCACATTAAAAATGTGAATCCTAATATAAACCGTGGACTATAGTTAATAGTACAATTATAATCATATTCCTTCATGAATTGAAACAAATGTACCACTAAAGCAAAATGTTAATAATGGGGGAGAGTATGGGAATTCTGTATTTTCTGAATGATTTTTCTGTAAATCTACAATTTCTATAATAAAAAAGTACACTATGAGGTTAAAAATACTTTTATAAATTTACACATATATCTTTCTAGTCTGTTCAGTTATTTCTTAAGAGAAATTCTAAGGAGTGGAATGATCAATACCAAAAAAGAGAGTTAAAAACGTTTTAAAGACTTTTTATATGTAGTGCCAAGTGCCCTCCTTAAAATTGCATTTATGAGAGTGTCAAATAGTATATTTACAAGAGAGTCAGTTTTGCTGCATTTTACCAACATTGGATATGGAAAGTAAATGTTTAAAATATAACTTCTATGCCTTAGAACACTAATAAGATTTAACATATATTCAAAAACTTATTTGTCATTTATTTTTTCTTTTAGTTTTACATGACTGGCCAATTAATGTCCTATATCCAATTTTCTATATTCTTCTACTTTTAAGCTTTATATGATGTAGTCATTTTTACTGCTTTAAGGATTTTATTTTGATCATTGGAATAAGCTTTCTCTCTTTTTCCCCATTATATTCGGTAACTTTTTTTGTTGATTTTTAAAGTTTTGGTTTTTATATTTGTGTTTTATCATCAACCAAATTGGTGAATGCTCCTGTTAGTTCCAGTCATTTTTCAGTTATCTCCTGGGTTTACCATAATGAAAATATCATTTGTGAATAAAATGAGTTCTACTCTCTCTTTCCTATATTTGTATTCTCTTCCACTTTTTCATTTTAAAAATTCCATTGGCTAGATTTTTCTATAGTGTGGCCAAGAAAAGTTAGTCCACTAAAATCCAACTCTTTTACTGATGACATTTAAAGTCACTGAAAAAAAAATACAAAAGCAACTACTTGAGCACTCTCAAAGCTAAACAAAGGCAATGGTTTGAGGAAGGGATTCAGAATATGGAGAAACAGCCCAAAAGAAGATGAGTGTTAATTACTTTTTATCTTTCCTCCCCAAGAGTTGAGCCAAAGGTGGGCCCCAGTAAAGCTGCTACAGTAGTGACTTAGATAAAATTGTAGGAGAAACCCCATATTTATAGTCAGACAGGAAATCCCTGAGAACCAGAGAGTATGTGGGAATACCTGTTTGCTTGTTTGTTTGTTTGTTTGCTTGTTTTGTTTGTTTTTTCTCTCTTTGTCTTTCTCTCTCTCTTCTTTCTCTCATGACTCACCAATGGTGCATCCACACAGAGCTTTGGCAGTAGTAGGTGATATAGCACCTTATCTTTGTGGCCAGAGGAAACAGTGTGTGTGTGTGTGTGGGGGGGTGGTCTTAGTTTTTTTGTGTTCTCTTTTTTTCTCTCCTTGATTTACCCCAAAGTGGACCCTGGTCTCTAGAACTGCACAGAAGCAGCATGGCAACTAAAACTCAGAGAGAAACCTCATTTTCCTGGACAAAGGACGAAGTCTCATGATGATCAAAAATTGTTAGAGGGATTTATAAGAGGAGGGAGGAGGAGAGTCTCCTAATTTTGTGCATCAACACCTACAAATCCTGGGCTCCTCTTGAGCTACATGTGCATAAGACAGACCTATATAAGTAAGGCAAAGTCTTGGAGAACTGAACTACCATAAAAAGCAGCACTCAATTTTCAGAATAATCCATGAAAGGCCCATACACAGAAAGGCACCAAGTCATGGGGGCCATGGGGGGGAGGGGGTGCTATGAAAACCTAACTGACATTGGGACCATCCCTCATGGAAAGAGAGAACTTGTGGTCTAAATCAAACTGGATTGATTTCATTACAAAAAAGAAAAGAAAAGAAAAAAAAAATCAGGCAACATTCTTCAGAAGCTTTTAATGGGACCCAGAGTCTAGTATTTAAAATAGCCATGATAGAACCCCAAATTCCTTTACACACAAAGAACCAGAAAAATCTGACCAATTCTCAAGGCAAAAGACAAGCAAAATAATGGCAATCCAGAGATAATATAGATGTAAGAATTAGCAGACAGACTGCCAAGCAGCTATTATAATTATACTTCATGAGATAAAGGTAGATACTTTTGGAGTAAATGGAAAAGATGGACACACTCAGCATACAAATTGGAATGATAAAAAAATAATTATTTTTAAAACTAAATTTTTATAACTGAAAATAATATAATACCTGAAAAAAAAAATTCATAAGATGGGTGCAGTAAAGACTGGAGATGACAGAGAAAGAGATGACATAGTTGAATATAGATAAATTATTCTTGATGAACAACATAAAGAAGAAATGATTAGAAAAAAAAATAACTAAATAGATTCTCAGTATTTAATGTTCACCTCTCTGAAATTCCAGAGTGAAAAAGAATGAGATTGATGTGGTAAATATACTTTTAAAACTATTGGCCAAAATCTTTCCAAATTTGATTAAAGACAGCATTTACATATTCAATAATCTCAGTAACCACCCACAAAAATAAAGAAAACCACAACTGCCAAATCATAACTGAACTGTAAGAAAACCAAAGACAAAAAACAAATCTTAAAAAGCAATTAGAGAAAAATCATACATTACATATATGATAACAATCACTAAATGACCAAAATTTTAAAATCAGAAACCATACAGGTCAGAGACATTGGAACAACCATTAAAACAAAGAAAAGACTGTAAACTCAGAAATGTATATCCAAAAAATATGTACTTCAGGAATTTAAGTTATTCTCTGGTGAAGGAACACTTTTGTTTTATCAACTCATCAAATATGCTCTAAAAGAAATATTAAAAGAACTTCTTCAAACTGAAGGGAAATTATACCAGAAAAAAACGGAATTTCAAGAAAAAAGGAAGAACACTAAAAATGGTAAATATCTGGCTAAATGTAAGAAATTATTTTTCTGAAATTCTATTTTTAAAGTAGCAGTGTTGAAAGCAATAATTAAAACATTTTGAGGAGAGACTGAGGGGCTTCAGTGTAGATAGAGGTCATCTATACAATAATTGGACCATAAAGGTAGCATGGTAAAGGAGCATACATGGTTTTGAAGCTTTTACATTATATGAGAGGAATTAATTACAGTAATTTTAACTGTGACAGATTAAGTATATATTTTTTAATCCCTAGAGTGAACTTTAAAAAATATTACAAAAAGATACGTCCAAAAATTCAAAATCCAATAGCTAAGTTAAAGCAGAATGCTAAAAAAAAAAATCAAATCATACGTAAGAAGGCAGAAAAAGGGAAACCAAGGAACAAAAAAACCAGAGGAAACAAACAGAAAGAAAAAATGATAAAATGGTAGCCTTAAGTCAAAATATACCAATAATTGCAGTAAATGTGTGGTTTAAACATACCAATTTAGATAAACATTGTGAGATTGGATTTAAACACATGCTGCCTCCATGGGTGCCAATATAAAGATATAAATACATCTAAATAGTTATAGGTAGGCTACAAGTACAAGGGTAGAAAAGCATATGCCATGCTAGCACAGATCAAATGAAAGCTGCAGAGGTTATATTAATATGAGTCAAAGAAGCAAGATAGACCATATTCTTAACCATAAAACAAATGTTAACAAATTTAAAAAGTCCATAGCACACAAAGAATGTTCTTAGAACATAATGTAATTAAACTAGAAGTCAACAACAAAAGTTATCTGGAAAATACCCTCATTTATGGAAATTAAGTAACATATTTCTAAATAAACCATGGGTCAAAGATGAAGTCACAGGAGAAATTTCAGAATAATTTGAAATGAATGAAAATGAAAACAAAACATACAAAATTGGTTGAATGCAGCTAAAGCAGTGATTTGAGTGATCTTTAGGGGATTAGATGGTTATATTAGAAAATAACAAAATCTTCAAATCAGAAACCTAAGCTTCCACCATAAGAAACTGGAGAAAGAAGAGAAAAATAGACTCATATCAAGCAGGAAGACAGAAATAAGAAAGAAAAGAAACCAATGACATTAAAAACAGAAAAAACAATTTTAGAACATGAAACCAAAGCTGGTTCTTTGATGAGATGAATAAAATTGATAAATCTTTAATCAGACTGATGAAGAAAAAAAAGAAGAGACACAAATGCCTAATATCAAGAATAAAAGAGGGGGCATCACAACAGACAACATTAAAAGAATTGTAAGGCTATATTACAAATAATTTTTTACCCATAAATCTGATAACTTAAATAAGAAAGAATAATTTCTTAAAAGGCACAAACTGCCAAAGCACACTCAGAAAGAGATAATAGGAATAGTTCTATGTCTATTAAAGATTTCTAGTGTGAAAAAATATTTAGACGAGATTATATATTTTTTTCATGTCATAATGCTGAATAATTCAATCCTTATTATTATATTTTTACTGATATTATTTGGCAACATTTTATTGATGAATTTTGCAACTATACTGAAAATGAGCTGATTTATTTAATTATGTAAACAGAATTAGTAGATTTACTTCTTTCTATGTGTTCCTAAAAAGAATAAATTATGAGTCTCTTTGTGGTTAGATGAATTTTTTAATAAAGCAAAGTGTGGTGGTTTGAAACTGTATGTACCCCAGAAAAACATGT
>JAQZBX010041448.1:11119-22446 GCA_029593785.1 Cabassous unicinctus
GAGAGAGAGAGAGAGAGAGAGAGAGAGAGAGAGAGAGAGAGAGAGAGAGAGAGAGACAGAGAGAGGAAGCAAGAAGCTAAAATCAACAAAATCCAGAAGAGAAGGAAGAGACAAGGAGACACCGCCATGTGCCTTGCCATGTGACAGAGGAGCCAAGAATCAATGGCAGCCAGCCCCAGAATGCCACAATCTTAAGGGGAAAAGCATTGCATTGATGCTCTCTTAATTTGGACATTATCTTGGCTACTTTTAAAAAATAGATGCCTAGTTTTCATTTACTTTTTCTCATTTTGTAAATGATAAAATTAAATTTGAAGCAATGCATTTTCCTGTAGAGCAGATTTGACCACATCCTGTGAATTATGCTTTACTGTGGAATCATTTTCCTTATTTTATGAATGAATTATACCTTAGTGTAGTCCTCCATTTCTCTTAGTGGCCTAGGATAGAATCATTTTTAAACTTTCTATTTACTTTTAAAAATAAGTATATACTGTGTTTATAGGTTTTGTTGTAAGGTTTAACAAATGTTAATTCAAGTTTATGGGGGCCATATCCCTGTGTGGGTGCATATCCCTGATCAATTAATTTCTTTTTTGTTCTATAATATTGTATATGTGTATATATATAAATATAAATATATACATATATATATATGTGGCTTTCTTACATATATATATATATATATATATATATGTTTTAATGTTATTTTATTCAGTGTGAAATAGTTCATATTGGCTATAGCATTTTTCATATAAAATAATCCTATTTATTTAATTATTCCTGGGCATTTACCTAATCATTCTTTGCTCATCTTGTGAAGATTACTGGGTTTTGTTTTATTTTAAATAATGCATACACATTATTAGAAAACCAAGTAGGGGCTTCTATTTCAGTATGGTTCACTGAACAGATATATTTATATCTTCTTCTCTGATAGGGTTGGAGGAAGTTAAAGCAGCTGGTCTGTGATTCATTTATTCTCTTTGCTTGGGGGTGGGAGGTAGTGGGGGATACCCCCAAGCAAAACAAACAAAGGCAGATGCTGCAGTCTAATCTTCTTGTCAACCAAATCTCTAAGTAACTAAACAAATGATATTTGCTATGAGGAAGACACTTTATCAACCCTGGCCAAAAGATTATCTATAGTAAATATATAATCTATGAGGTGTGACTCCCTGAAGAGTGTCATGTTAGTGATATAATTCTCTGCAGTATAAAATGGAGATGTTTCCTAACTTAAATGCCCCCTGCTTTGCAGTGACCCAGTAAAACCACATCTATTATTTTGGGCCAGAGAGCACATGTCTGATGTGAGAAAGCAGAATTTAGGGAGCCATGCATGATGTCCCAGACCTCTCTCTGCTTTGTCTATGCCTCTTGCTTGTCTGGATCTGAAATCGCCAGTAAGTATTGATACTAGATAAAATCTCTGACACATGTGAATCTCATGCAACAATCTGATCCTTTGTGTCAACTTGCCCTGAGATGTTTTTCAAATAATATGAATGGAATAAAACACAAATAAACATGTAATAACAGAGAGCAGAGACAGGCTATTTCAAATGAGAGATAAAAGCAGCTTTCTGAAAGACACAGCACCTAAGGCAAAGTGGAGAGTCAAGCAGATATTAAGGTACTCCTGGTACTTGTTGAATGGATTATAGTGAAAGAGGAAGTTAATTTCATTTCCAAAATATTGGGGAGACAGACTACGGAAACATTAGATGCTGTGGAGGAAGTTAATTGAGAGTCTGTCTGCTTTCCATTTCCCTGTACCCTCAGGATTCTGAAAAGCCAGTATTAATAACAGCAACACAGCAAGGGCACCGAACCCTCAACTGGAGCTTACCGCGTGCCAGGCAGTGTTTCCAGTGCTTTACACATGTTACATCTAATTTTCACACACCCTCTTATGTAGGTAATATCATTATCCCTATTCTATAGTTCAGGAACTTGAGGCACAAAGAAGTTATCTAACATGGCTAGTAAGTAGAAGAACTAGAATTTGAACTTACATATCCTGGTTCCAAAGTCAACCTTCTTAACCTTTTATACTATTTGTGTCTCCACTTTCTCTGTGCCCTTCCAGCAAAAAAGTGGGCAGCCTGTTTTATGTCAACTTAACTAGGCCCCAGACCCCAGTTATCCAATTAAACACTAATCTGGATGTTGATGTAAAGGCGTTTGCTAGAGTGATTAAGAGTTACAGTCCTACAATTGGTTGACTTTAAGTAAAGGAGATTATCCTTGATAATCTGCATGGACCTGGTATAATCAGTTTAAAGGCTTTAAGGGCAGAAGTGAGGTTTCCCAGGGGAAGAAACAATGCCAGGTCCTGTCTGAGCATTTCCAGCCCATCCTTCTTGCAATGGCCTCTCCTACAGATTTTCACTTGCTTAGCCAACTCCCATACGTACAACAGCCAGTTCTCTGCAATAAATCCTGTGTGTGTATGCGTGTGTATGTTTATGATACATGTATGTATATCCTACTGGTTCTCAGGTGGAACCCTGACTGACACACAACCCTGAATAGAAGTTTGTAGATAAGAGGTAAGCCTCATCAATGTATTCAAAGTTTTTAAATATATTTTTTAATGTCCTGGATGTTTATGGATATCTAAGAATCACCAGACATCTCAAGAAAACTTGCAATTTAAAATGTAAAAAAAAAACCCAACAACCCATAAAAGAACAGAAATAAAACACAGAAAGAACAGAAACAAAATACAAGAAATCAAAAAGATCTTAAAAGTAAATATTAAAACCCTTTAATTAGTATCCTCACAGAGTCAAAAGGGTGTTAAACAAGGATATAACAATAAAGAGCTTTTGGAAGTTGAAATATGATTGTAAAATCAATTTTAAATAGAATGTTTAGAATATAAAATTGAAGAAAGTTTTAGTATAGTAAAAAGAAATGGCAGGATATATGAGAGAAAAAGTAAGAGCTAAACTAGAAATCAATCCAGGAGTTCTAATTTTAAAATAAGTTGCAGAAATAATTGAATAGAGATAACAGTGAGGAGGGAAATTATAAAAGCTAAAATATGAGAAATTTCCTAGAGCTGAAGGACATAGTGTTAAGATTCAAAGATTCCACTGAGTGTTAATGAATAAAAAAGACAAACAGCTGGATACCTCACTGCGAACATTAGAGTTAAAGGAAAAAATCTAAACGAGAAAAAAAAAATTAAAGGAATAAAGCAGTTTGCCACAAGAGATTAGAATCAGGAAGGGATTATTATTTTCTCACCCAGAACACAATGCTCTTTAGAAGACTTGGAATCAAACCTTGAGAGAGAGTTATTTCTACACAGAATTCCACACTTGTTCAATAAATTGCTTAATCAATTGAAAAGTCATTCAGGCAGGCAAGAATTGAGAAAAAAATACCTTCCCAAGTATTTCACAAGAAATTTCTTAAGACTATGCTCTAGTAAAACAAAAGAGGAAAGAAAGAAAGTAGGAGTAATTCTAGAAACAGTGCTCACTGTGGAGAGAAGTAAAGGATAATAGCTGTTGACTGGATCAGACAAAGTTAGAGAAACTCCGTGTTTATGCTCTGTCCTACTGAACTCGAGCAAGGCAGCCATGTGTCTGGTCCTGCAAAACCACAATCTGTAAAACCACACATGGAGGGAAGGACAATGCTTATGATTCTTTGGATTCTATATTGCTCCAAGTTGTTTATAGAATTTTGATCCCTGCCCTTCTCATGCCCCAAACCTTCCAGCCTCAGACAGCCCTTTTACCACAAGCCTGAGGGAGATCTTTCTGGGGCCCTGTCCACTTGTCCCAGAACCTTTTAGAGGACTTGTCCCAAGCTGGTCTCCTAAGAAATGTTTCTGCCAGAAAATACTCAACTTGTTAATACCAGCCTTTCCTGATTTCCAATGTTGCTAGTCATTTTCTTCCACATTTTCTAGTAAATTGAATGAAAAATTGAGGAGGAATGTAGTTAAATGGACTCAAATTATGAGCTTACATAAGGAACCTAGTAGTGAGGACACATCCAGAGTGCCTAAATTTAATTTATAAGCATGTGCTTTGATTATTAATGTAATTGAGCTCCTTTACTCATATTTTCATAGCAATATATGGACTAGAATAAAATGTTCAGCTCTCTTTATGGTGACCTTGGTCTTTTTGATAGACTATGTCAACTTTGTACAGAGGTGCTGAAAATACCCTCAGAGCATTCTCATTCACTGAAGCCACTGGTATATGATACATGTCATCTTTGCTTTAAAATTTTTTCTCTTTTGGGACAAAGTTTCTCATTCTTTTATTTCTGCTGGCTATTTTATTTTCCTTTGTTACAAGGCAGATATATAAAATTCAGATCTTATTTTTAAAGGAAAAAATACATAAAACCAGATGGCAAGAATCAAAATCTAAGAAAAAAAAAACTAGCTTTGAAATTAAGCACGCATTCCAGTATAATGAACCATATAATTAATCTAAGAAGAAAATGATAAAGTCCCTAATCATACATATATTTCAACTGGTTCTTTGTCGATTTGGTTACTAACTCAACTGTTTCATTTAATACTCTGAGTTAATGAGGGAGCTCATATTCTAACAAGATGAACATTATAAGATTTCTCTTAAGCCCAAGGTTCTCCTAAGCCTGGATAGCAAATACAAGTCATGATTAGAGGAAATGTGTGTGTATGTGTGTGTGTGTGTACATATGTATGTATATTATGTACAGATAATGACATGAAATGCTTATTAGCACATTTATATAAATGTCTACTCCATAACAGTTATAATAATACTCTACAAAGGCAAAAATTTACATTCTTTCATTTGTCCTTAGACAAGAAAACACAACTTATATAATTGACTGGAATACATAGCAACCAATATAAGTACTGGAGTGTAGTAAAATAATTAAAGAGATACTGAAAGATCCCTTAAGAAAAGGATCTTATAAATAGGGTTTTCACAGGTAAAGGCCAAGGGTAGTATATGTCTAGGCAGAAAATGTGGCCAGGGCAAAGGTATAATGATATCTCCAAATACTAGCTATTGTAACTTCTTGCCCAAGTTCATGGAATAGTGAGAGAAAAGTCTAAAAAGTTAAAACTAACACAGAGTCATAATTCTTCCATCTTCAATGCAAAATTATCAGGAAGTCATTGGAAAGTCATTGAAAGGTTTTAGCAGAGGAGGGTCACAATAATATTATGCTTGAGGTCCAAGGGTGCCAGTAGGTGAGAAGGTGGTGGTAGAGAAGCCATTGACAATGTGACAATAATCTAGATAGCCCCCAATGATATTTCACCTGAACTATGTTACAACTAAGAAGAGGGAGAAAGGATATCTGTGGGAAATTGAAAAAGAAGAGCTGAAAAAAAAAATGGTGACATGTTTGTCACAAGAAATGAAGAAGAAAGAGCTAGATAGCATCGGATTTATCACTAGGCTTTGAGCTTAGGTGGAGGAAGAGTGGCATATTATTAAGAGAACACAGAGGAGGAAGGAGGCAAGATGTGTCGGTTTAGGAGGGCACTCACAAACTCCCTCTCTGAGGACAGCTGATTGGGGACAGATCCTGCCTGAGGGGTCTGTGCTGGGGGCGCATGAAGTGAGAATCTTGGGGATATCAATCTGGAGGGAGCTGGACAGCAAGGTGGATTGCTCAGGAAAGATTCCTTAGTTTTTCCCCTGCCTGTGGTAGCCGACACAGACGGCTGAGCCCCACCCTCAGGGAAAAAGGCTGGTTTGAGCCGCAACTCCCGATGGCAACCTGGTGAGAGGGAGCATTCTCTGAGAGTGGGAGGGTTCTGGCAGAAGGTGAAGAGGAGTTTCCTCTCTGGGGATTTGGTTGCCTGGAATCCCTTGCACTTTGGGGAACAAAATAGCTGGCTTGAAGTGGCACCAGGCTGAGGGGAGTGGCGAATCTGCTGAGGAAGCCTGATTTACCTGAGTCTTGGCTCCAGAGGGGGCGGAGTCAGCCAATTTTATCATTCTGCACTGAAAAGCATCAGAGCTTCAGCTCCCCTGGGGAGGCCAGGAAGTGGGAAGCCCTTGATTGGTTTCCAGGAGCCTATTTAGGGTCCCCTCAGTGAAAGGGGTGGTCTAGAAGAGGACTTCTTTTAGATCCCTTAATTTGCAAAAAAAAAAAAACAGTCACTTTAAAAAATAAAAAAATAAAAAAATTTTTTAACTTAGTTTAATCGCTAAAATCTGCCTCAAAACCTACAGATGGAAACTTGCAGGGCAATTGATTGATGAACACAAGCAGGCTGCTGAGGTTCCATAAGGGCCCAAGAAGGAACACTATTCTTCCTTAGCTTTGTTTGACTGCTTGCTTGTGTGATTGTTTGGTTTTTCTTTGTTTTTTGTTGTCTCTTGCTTTTCTTTCCTCTTTTTTCCCCCCCTTCTTTTTTCTTTTTTCTTTTTTTTAATTTAGGTATTGCTATCTTGTCTCTTCTTTGCTATGCTTCTTTGTCCAGGATTTCCCATTCTCTGTCTATATTGATTTTGTCTCCCAACACTATCTCTTTTCCTTCCTTCATCTTTCTGCCTTCTGCTTTATGTTGTGGTTCTTACATACCACCTTTTTACATTAGCCCACAACTCAAGGGTGTCAATTTCTATTCTATCTATTCTGTTTTCTTTTTTTTATTATTATTAACTTTTTCCTTTCAGCCTATTCTTTACTCTTTCTCTCTTTCCTCATTATTCTGGCCTTCTAAATCATTATATATATTTTCCTCTATTTGGTTTCCCAGTGCATTGTAGGTGCTCCACTTTTTTTCCTATTACTCTACATTGCCTACATGAGTTAAATATTTGTTTCCTAAGTCTTATATGGCCCCCTTTCTAACTTTGATCAATATTACTATCATCCTTCTTCCTTTCTCACATCTTTTGATTCCTCTAGCCCTAATCTTTTTGCCTTCAAGGGAAGATACAAAGAAGCAAGGAAATAAAATAAGAAGAATAAAGTCTCAAACATAAAACATAAAACACACACAGAAACACCAGCTAAATAAAACTCTAGAGCAGAGAGAGAAGCTAATCAACTGAATAAACCCATCAAGATAAAATGATGACTAGAGAGCAACAAAAAATTACAAACCACACTGAGAAACAGGAAGACATGGACCAGTCCAATGAACAAACTAAAAACCAGGACAAGATGCAGAACATCAAACAACTAATCAAAGCTTTCCAAACAAATATCATGGACCAACTTAATGAATTGAAGGAAGAGATTAAGGATATTAAGAAGACACTGGGAGAACATACTGAAGAAATTGTAAACATACATAAAAAGATAATGGATATGATGGTGATCAATGGCACAATCCAAGAAATCAAAAAGACGCTGGATTCACATAACAGCAGATTTGAACAGGCAGAAGAAAGAATTAGTCTTGTGGAAAACAATACATCTGAAATCAAACAGATAGCAGAAGAGATAGATAAAAAGATAGAAAAAATCCAGCAGGGACTCAGGAATTTAATCGACAACACAAAATGCACAAACATATGCGTTACAGGCATCCCAGAAGGAGAAGAGAAAAGAAAGGGAACAGAAGGAGTGTTGAAGGAAATAATGGCTGGAAACTTCCCAAAACTATTGAGAGAGATGGATGTACATGTCCAGGAAGCACAGCACACCCCAAACAGTATAAATCTCAACAGGCCAACTACAAGACATATGCTTGTCAAAATGTCCAATGCTCAAGACAAAGGGAAAATACTCAAGGCAGAAAGAGAAAAGAGAACCATCACATACAAGGGAAGTACAAAAATATTAAGTGCTGATTTCTCATCTGAAACCATGAGGCAAGAAGACAGTGGTATGACATAGTCAAAGTACTAAAAGAAAAAAACTCCCAGCCACGAATTCTCTATCCAGCAAAACTGGCATTCAAGAATGATGGAGAGTTTAAAATATTCACAGATAAACAGAAATTAAGAGAGTATGCCAAAAAGAAACCTGCACTTCAGGAAATACTAAAGGAAGTTCTACAAGTTGAAAGGAAAAAACAAGGGAGAGAGAGTTGGAGGAGAGTATAAAAACAACTAAAAAGACAAAAAGAGAAATAAAAACAACATATGACATACATCAACCCCCAAAAATATGGCTGATGTAAGAAATTCATTCCGAGTAATAACACTGAATGTTAATGGATTAAACTCACCAGTCAAGAGATGCAGAATTGCAGAATGGATAAGGAAATGAGATCCATCTATATGCTGTCTACAAAAAACCCACCTTCGACCCAGGGATTCAAGGAGGCTGAAAGTGAATGGCGGGAAAACAATTTTACAAGCAAACAATAGACAAAAAAGGGCAGGAGTAGCTACCCTAATATCAGATAAAATAGACTTTAAATGCAAAACTATTGTAAGAGATAAAGATGGACACTATATATTAGTAAAATGGGTAATCTCTCAAGAAGAGAGAGCAATCATAAACATTTATGCACCTAATTGGTGTACCTCAAAATACATGAGGCAAACTCTGGAAACCTAAGTGGAGAAATAAATGTCTCTACAATTTTAGTGGGGAACTTTAATACACCATTTTCACCATTAGACAGAACATCTAGGCAGAGAATCAATATAGAAAGAAAGACTCTGAATAATACATTAGTGGACCTGGACCTAATAGACATATACAGAGCACTACAGCCAAATACAGCAGGATTTACATTCTTCTCAAGTGTACGTGGATCATACTCTAAGATAGACCACATGCTAGGCCACAGAACAACTCTCAATGAATTCAGAACAATTGAGATTATGCAAAGTAATTTCTCTGACCACAATGGAATGAAATTGGAAATCACTAAGGGCCAGAAAAACAGATTAGGCACAAAGATATGGAAGTTAAATAACACACTCTTAGACAAACAGTGGGTCAAGGAGGAAATCTCAAAAGAAATCAGTAACTACCTTGAAACTAATGAAAATGACAACACAACATTTCAAAACATATGGGATGCAGCCAAAGCTCTCCTGAGAGGGAAGTTCATAGTCATAAATACATATATTAAAAAAGAAGAAAGAGCTAAATTTGAAGACCTAACTGCACCCTTGGAGGAACTGGAAAACCAACAACAAACTAAACCTAAAGGAAGTAGAAAGAAGGAAAAAACAAGGATTAGAGCAGAACTAAATGAAATAGAGAATAAGAAAGCACTAGAAAAAATTAATGAAACCAAAAGCTGGTTCTTCAAGAAGATCAATAAAACTGACAAACCCTTAGCCAGACTACAAAGAAAAAGAGAGAAGAGATGCAAATACTCAAAATAAGGACTGAGCAAGGGGATATAACTATTGACCCACAGAAATAGAGTATCATAAGAGGATACTTTGAAAAATTATATGCCAACAAGAATGGTAATTTAGAAGAAATGGACAAATTTCTAGAAAATCACCAACAGTCTACATTGACAAAAGAAGAAATTGATGAACTCAACAGTCCAATTACAAGTAAAGAGAAAGACTCAGTCATCAAAAACCTTCCAAATAAGAAGAGCCCAGTACCAGATGGCTTCACAGCTGAATTCTACCAAACATTCTGGAAAGAGCTAACACCAATCCTGCTTAAGCTCTTCCAAAAAATAGAAGTAGAAGGAATATTGCCTAACTCATTCTATGATGCCAACATTACCCTAATACCAAAACAAAGATACCACAAGAAAGGAAAATTACAGACCAATTTCTCTAATGAACCTAGATGCTAAAATCCTCAACAAAATACTTGCTAATCACATTCAACAACATATCAAAAGAGTTACACACCATGACCAAGTGGGTTTCATCCTGAGTATGCAAGGATGGTTCAATATAAGGAAATCAATCAATGTAATACACCACATAAAGAGATTGAAAGAAAAAAATCACATCAGCATCTCTTTAGATGCAGAAAAAGCATTCAACAAAATACAGCACTCTTTCCTGATAAAAATACTGCAAAAGATAGAAATAGAAGGAAACTTTCTGAATATGATAAAGGGTATATATGAAAAACCCAAAACTAACATCACCTTCAATGGTGAAATCCTAAAAGCCTTCCCTCTGAGATTGGGAACAAGACAAAGATGCCCACTATCACCACTCCTATTTAACATTGACTTAGAAGTACTTGCTCGAGCACTGAGGCAATAAAAAGATAGAACAGGCATCCAAACTGGAAAAGAGGAAGTAAAAATTTCATTAATTGCAAGCTACATGATCCTATACATAGAAAGCCCTGAGAAATCTACAACAAAGCTTCAGAACTTATAAAGGAGTTCAGTAATGCCACAGCCTATAAGATCAATGCTCAAAAATCAGTAGCATTTCTGTACATGAATAATGAGCAATCTGAGGAGGAAATCAAGAAAAAAATACCATTTACAATAGTAACTAAAAGAATCAAATACTTAGGAATAAATTTAACTAAAGATGCAAAGTATTTATATATAGAAAACTACACAACACTGTTAAAGGAAATCAAAGAAGACTTAAATAAATGGAAGAATATTCCCTGTTCATAGATAGGAAAATTAAACATAATCAAGATATCTATCTTACCAAAACTAATCTACAGATTTCATGCAATTCCAATAAAAATCAACACTGTAATTTTTTACAGAACTGGAAAAACTAACTACAAAATATATTTGGAAAGGTAAGAGGCCCCAAATCACCAAAGATACATTGAAAAAGAAAAATGAAGTTGGAGGTGTCACACTACCTGACTTTAAAACATACTGCAAAGCTACAATGGTCAAAGCTGCATGGTATTGGCACAAGGATAGACATGCTGACTAAAGGAACTGAATTGAGAGTTCTGCTATAGATCCTCACATATACAATCATCTGATATTTGACAAGGCCACCAAGCCCACTCAGTTGGGAGAGAATGATCTCTTTAATGAGTGGTGCATGGACAACTGGATATCCATATCCAGAAGAATGAAAGAGGAACACCATTTCACATCTTATACAAAAATCAACTCAAGATTGATCAAAGATCTAAATATAAGAGCCAAAACCATAAAGACCATGGAAGATAATGTAGGGATGCATCCACAGGACCTTGTAATAAGAAATGTTTTCATGAGCTTCACAACCAAAGCACAAGAAGCAAAAGAAAAAATAGATAAATGGGATCTCCTCAAAATTAAAAACTTCTGCACCCCAAAGGAAGTTATTAAGAAAATAAAAAAGCAGCCTACCCAATGGGAGAAAATATTTGGCAACCATATATCTGATAGGATCCTAATATCCTGCATATACAAAGAAATCCTACACCTTGAAAATAAAAAGACAAACAACCCATTTTAAAAATGGGCAAGTGACCTG
>JAQZBX010041449.1:0-10405 GCA_029593785.1 Cabassous unicinctus
CCTTATACAAAAATTAACTCAAGATGGATCAAAGATCTAAATATAAGAGCCAAGACCTTAAAGGCCTTGGAAGATAATGTAGGGAAGCATCTACAGGATCTTATAATAGGAAATGGTTTCAAGAACTTCACACCCAAAGCATGAGCAGTGAAAAAAAAATTGATAAATGGGACCTCCTCAAAATTAAAAACTTTTGCAATTCAAAGGAGTTTGTCAAGAAAGTGAAAAGGCAACAAACCCAATGGGAGCAAATATTAGGTAACCATATATCTGATAGGGGCCTAATATCCTGCATATATAAAAAAATTCTACACCTCAAAAATCAAAAGACAAACAACCCATTTAAAAAATGGGCAAGTGACTTGAATAGACACTTCTCCAAAGAAGAAATACAAATGGCTATAAAGCACATGAAAAGATGCTCAACATCACTAGCTATTAGGGAAGTGCAAATCAAAACTACAATGAGATATCATCTTGCATCCATTAGACTGGTGGCTATTTAAAAAAAACAGAGGACTACAAGTGTTGGAGAGGATGTGGAGGAATAGGAATCCTATTCCACTGCTGGGGGGAATGTAGAATGGTGCAGCCATTGTGGAGGAGTTTGACGGTTCCTCAGAAAACTAACTATAGAACTGTAATATGATCCAGTAATCCCACTGCTGGGTATATACCCAGAAGAACCAAAAGCAGGGGCACGAACAGAGAGATGCACACCAATGTTCATAGCGGCATTATTCACTATTGCCAAAAGTTGAAATCCACCCAAATGCCCTTCAACAGATGAATTGATAAACAAATTGTGGTATATACATACAATGAATATTACTCAGCTGTAAGAAGAAATATAGTATTAACACGCGGGATAACATGCATGAATCTTGAGGACCTTATGTTGAGTGAAGCAAGCCAGGCGCTGAAGAACAAATATTATATGACCTCACTGATATGAATTAAACAAATTGAACAGACTCACAGAGCTAGAGTCTGGAGGATAGGTTTACAGGAAATAGAAAGGGAGAAGAAGGTTGTGAGCTAATGCCCATATGGGCAAAATCTATGATAAGATGGAAGTGTTCAGATGTACAGTGGAAGGGCATGACAGTGGTGTAATGATACAGTTGGGTTGGGCAGTGCTGGTTTGTCAGGAGGGTGGGATGGGGAAGGTCAATTGGACTGTTCATGGAACTGGAGAGAAGGT
Organism: Cabassous unicinctus; assembly: GCA_029593785.1. NCBI lineage: Eukaryota > Metazoa > Chordata > Mammalia > Cingulata > Chlamyphoridae > Cabassous > Cabassous unicinctus. Next base: position 1,205 of record JAQZBX010041449.1, read on the forward strand.
TGAGGTAGGGAGCAGGTGAACACTGGGGATTGGCAGGTACACTGTTGAAACTACAATGTTGGAAATGCTCTGTTGGCAATATGGCAAGTGAGGGTTGCTGGTTTGGGGTGTTGGATGGGGGCGGCATTGGGGACAGGGCGCAACTGGGGCAGGCTTCTGGTGATTGTGTGAGCGTTCGTCTTGGCATAGTGTGTTATATCCGTGGGTGGACACTCATATAATGAGCAGCAGGGTGGTGGATTTCCATCCTGGGTATGCCTGCTGTGTTCTCAAATAGAAGGGCTAGTGTCTCTCGAGAGCATGGGTAGTACCTAACAGGGGAGGACAGACTAATGTGTCAAGCCCTCAGTATTGTCGCAAGTAACTATGAATCTTGTCCTTCAAGGAGTGAAGCCTGGTGGTTGCCATAGGTACCAAGAGGAGGGGAAGGGAAGAATAGAATAGATGGAACAGGGGGCATTTTGGGGGTGATGGAAATGTTCTACATGATCTTGCTATAATGGATATAAGCCATGTTAAATTGCATCAAAATTTATAGAAGTGTATGGTCCAAAATGTAAACCATAATGTAAACCATTGACCATGGTTGGTAGCTGTTTCAATATTTGTACGTCAGTTGTAACAAATGTACCATCCACATATAAAATGTTATTAATAGGGGAAGGGGAGAAGGGGGGAAAGGGGGAGGATTTGGGGTATATGGGAGTTCCCTGCATTTGATAGGTGACTTTTATGTAAACTAAAACTTCTTTAAAGACAAAATGAAAAAAGTAAGACACTAGGGGAATAAACAGAAGAAAATGGTACTGTACATATAGGACACAGATCTTACAGTGATGAAAGGCAAAACGTCAAAACATTTTTTTTTAAATTTTTTCATTAGTTTCTATTATCCCCAATTTTTTTCATTTAAAAAAAATTTTCTATCTTATTTCTTATTTTTAAAACTATCATTATTATTTCATTTTCTTATTAAATGTATTTGGCTTTTTTATTGGCTTCATTTTTTAAGAAGTTTTGGATCACAGAAGGGTTACAACTATGGCAGGGGAGGATCATTGGTGTGGGGTGTCAGTGATGGGAGATACATGGGAGGAAGCTCACCTGGGCATACATATAAGGCATACATATATGTTCAGTTGTTCATGGGGCATGGTCACGGAGGGTGGAGATTCGCACAATAACAGAAGGAATATCAAATTGCCATCCTGGGGAGCTCTGTCACATTCTCTAATGGAACACCAAGAATCCCCCAAGTACAGGGGCAATGACTAGTGAAGGAGGATGGTCCATTGATAGGCTCTTGATATCGATGACTGCGCTTATGAACCTTTACTCTTGAAATGGAAACTTAGCCTAGTATTATAGGATGCCTAAGAGTTGCCTACTAGGAGCCTCCTTGTTGCTCAAATGTGGCCTCTCTCTAACCTGGACATTATATATAATGTATATAAATACATTACCTTCCCCCCAACGTGGGACATAGCTCCCAGGGATGAGCCTCCCTGGCACCGAGGGATTACCACCAAGCACCAACTAGCAATGCAACTGGAAAAAGACCTTGACCAAAAGGGGGAAAATGTAAAGACAAATGAGTTTATATGGCTAAGAGACTTCAAAGTGAGTTGGGAGGTCATTCCAGAGGTTATGCTTATGCACATCTCAGAAGGATCTCATTGACTGTCAAAGTAGATACTACCCCAAATAGGGGGCTCCTGAGGATTCTGGATACTTCCAGACACTATAGGCAGGGCAGATAGCTCAGGAGTTTGGTGCCTTGCCAGTGGGCCCTATTTTGGAATTTATGCTCCCCAGGGTGACAGAGTTGTTCTCAGTTGTGGTTTCCCTACACATGGCCCTTCTGTTCTTCTATTTGAACCTATAATTAGTACTAGAGTTGGTAGGAATACGTCCAAAAGACTTCAATCTTTGGGCTGTCCATGTGCCAGCTGGGCCTCGAATATCAACAGAGTTGCAACACCTACTCTCCAATTCATTGGTCTCACCCAGGACATCTAACAAGGAGGTGATGATGGACTACTACCATACCAAGGAACCGAGAGAGTCTACAACGGCAAGCAAGAGAGTCCTTTCTATCGGCCTTAATGGATTGCAGCCTCCTCTCAATTAGAGGTGAAGTGGACATCACCACCCCAGAATCCTCAGGATTGGGGAATGAACTGTGGATTAAAGTAGACTTACTGGTATTCTACTATAGACTTATTGTGATTCTGGCAATGGAAGAAATTTTATCATTGATGTGGAGGCAGTGGCCACTGGAAGTTCTGAGGGCAGGAAGAGGGATAAACAGGTGTAATGTGGGGACATTTTTGGGACTTGGGAATTTTCCTGAATGGCATTGCAATGACAGATACAGGCCATTTTATATCTTTCATAACCTACAGAAATGGGTGGGAGAGAGTGTAAACTACAATGTAAACTTTAATCCATGTTTAGTGGCAATGCTCCAAAATGTGTTCATCCATTGCAATGAATGTACCACACTAATGAAGGATGTTGTTAATGTGGGAGAACATGGGAGGTATGGGGAGCAGGGCTTATGGGAATCCCCTATATTTTTTATGTAACATTTATGTAACCTAAATATATATTTTTTAAAATAGGTGTAATATGGTGGCATTTTCAGGACATTGGAATTGTCCTGAATGATTTTGCAGTGACGGATACAGGCCATTATATATCTTGTCATAACTTACAAAACGTGTGGGAGAGAGTTTAAACTGTAATGTAAAGTATAATCCACAGTTAGTGACAATGCTTTAATAAGTGTTCATCAATTGTAACAAACGTACCACACTAATGAAGGATGTTGTTAAGGTGGGAAAATGTGGGAGGGGTAGGGAGTGGGGCATATGGGAATGCCCTACATTTTTTATGTAACATTTATGTAATCTAAGTATCTTTTTAAAAATTAAAAATTAAAAAAAGAAAGCTAGAGAATAATCTAGGGACTGTATAACATAGTGCTTTCAGTGGTGGGTAATGATTGTGGTTAATATTACAAATATAAGGATGTTTCTCTATTACACGGTGTTAGGAGTATGGAGATAATTGGGGAAAATGCAACTAATGTAACATATAGACTATAGTTAACAGTAATATTGTAATATTTTTACAACAGTGGCAAAGAAGGTACTATATCAATGCTTAACGTCAGTAATGGGGGAATATAGGGGATATTGGAGGTTTTTTTTTTAATTAATGAAAACCTTCTGAAATGGACTGAGCTAATGACAGCACAACTCTGAGATGTTCTGAGAGTCACTGAGTGTATACTTTCAATGTAAAGAAAAAGGCAAAGGAACATGTAACACAGTGAACCCTGAGGTGAATAATGGACAGTGGTTGACAATACAAATATGAGAATGTTCTCTCATGAAATATAACAAATATACAATACCAATACATGGTTTTAATAATAGGATGCTTTGTGGGGAAAACACACCAAATACAAGCTATAAACTATAGATAGCAGTAATATCATGGTGATGTTCTTTCATAATTTGTAACAAATATGCTACAACAATGTAAGGTGTTGGTAGTGGGGCAACGCTTGGGAATCCTGTGTGGTATTCATGATTGTTTCGTTAACACACAACTTCTCAAATTTAAAAAAAAAAATTAATAATCTATTGTAAAGAAAGCAAACATTAAAAAGCCACTGCTAGAGCCAGAAAACTAAAAATCACAAACCTTAGTTGTACAGCTTGATGAAATTTTACATACATTATACCCGTATGTAGCCTGGTCAAGCTATAGAATATTTTCACAACTCCAGAAAGCTTCTTCAGCCCCCTCACAGTCAATAATACTCCCCATATCCCCAGCCCCTGCTTCTACCTCTTTACTTCTTCGCTATTCTGAATTGTATCACCTTGGAGAAGTTTTAGCTGTTTTAAATTTTATATAAATAAAATCATATATCTTGTGCTCTTTTTTATCAGGGTTCCTTTGCTCAACGTAATATTTTTGAGTGTATTAGTAGTTTATTGTTTTATTGCTGAATAAAATTCCATTGTGTGAATATATCACAGTAGATTTATTCAGTCTTCTTTTGATGGGCATTTGAGTTGTTCCATTTGGGAGATATTATGAATAAAGCTGCTATCAATATTTTTGTAAAAGAATTTCTATGGCTGTGTGCACTCATTTCTCCTCGATATATATATCTAAAAGTAGAATGTATTATTGTAGAGTAAATGTCTTTTAATTTTATTAGAAACTGCCAAACTGTTTTCTGAAGTGGTTGTACCATTTTAAAATCCCACCAGGAGTAGATGAGAATTCCAGGTGCTCCATATACAAGAGGCTATGCAGTGGTGTTTCATTGTATTTCCTATGAGTTCCTGAAAGTTCATGAGCCAATCTAATCTATTCCTATGGCAAACATATAATTCTTGTGTTCGGGTTAAACAATGATGATTCTTATATACATACAGGCTTCTAAGCACCTGAAGCTTAAGATACATTTTCTTCTTCAGCGATTAGAAAAGAAATACTAATAAAAACCTATAATTTTCCATCTGAAGTGCAATGTAATTTTTCTGTGTAGGCTGCTGCTGTTGTACATGCTTGAAGAAAAAGTTATTAATTTTTTCTTGACATTTTTATTACCTGATTGCTCATTTTCTGAATCCCTCACCCCTGAAGGGTATTTTGTGATTTCACACATTCATTAGTGCTCTTGTTGCAGCCTTCATCAGTTGGGGAGATAAAAATGTTATCATCCTTCCTGGTGCTCTATGGTTGGCAATGAGCACTGAGTAAAACTAGCAGCCACATTAATGAGGTTTTATCACAGGAGACGCCTAGACATGAAGCTCACTGCTTTGCTTGAACTGGAACTACATTCCAGAGCAGCAGTTTAATTAGAGCTAAAGAGATTCTGCACCTGGAAATATAGTCACTTGAACCCCTACTGCCCCTCAACACACCTTAAATATGCACAGGTGCTGTCTAATGAGCACAGGGCTGCCATATGCCATTCACTTCTGGCCTAGATATCACGGGGCATTTATTAACCAGCTCTACTGGGGCCCAAATCAACAGTCACAGGTGGGAGGTGGAGCATGTTTTAAGAAGAAGATACTTCTTGAGAATTTTTTTCATAATTAATTAAACACACACCACTCATTCTCCATTGTAAAAATCTTTATATACCAGGGAAGTACAACCTAGGTTTCCTTTTGCTCTGCTTTTTTTATATTGGTTACATACAAGATTAATTAATTCATTATTTGATCAATATTTAGCCTGAATTAATCCTCATAACAGTGATATATTTCTTTCATTTGTTTTTTGGAGGAAGAGGACTGAGTACATTTAAGGTAATTTTTAGATAATTTTAAATAATGGATCAAAATTAACCAACATCATCTCTAAATTGTATTTTAACTAAATTGATTTACATATCTATGTACATGTGTTTATATATGGGGGTGCTTGTTCATATACATGTGCGACCCTTATAATTAATTAAATCAGGAGCCCTAAAGCTGCCCAAACCCACAATCCATGCCTGTTATAGACTGAGTTGTGCCCACTGGAAAAGACATGTTCAAGTCCTAACCCCCAGTCCTGAGAATGTGAACTTGTAAATAGGATATTCAAAGATGTTATTAGTTAAGATGAGACCAAACTGGAATGGGTTGAGCCCTAATCCAATGTAACTGGTATCCTTATAAACAAAAGAAACTTCAACACAGTAGGAGAGAGATGGCCATGTGACAGAGGCAGAGATTGAGTTATACCTTGGATTGCTGAAAAGCCACCAACAGAATCCTTCAGAATTCAGAGGAAGCATGGCTCTGCTGGCACCGTGATTTCAGATTTCTAGCCTCCAAAATTGTGAGATAATAAATATCTGTTGTTTAAACCAACTAGACTGCAGTACATTGTTACAGCAGCCCTGGCAAACTAAGACAAGGCCCAACTACCTTTGCCCTGCACAAGTCTAAATGGACTCAGCACATCCATTCTTCTCTTTGCAATCTTGGACTTTTTAAACAAGCTTCTGATAAAAACAAGAATGGTTGAGAGCCAGGTGCTATAATGCTGGCGTTTGCCTAGGGATCTGGGTAGTAGCCTGAGATGCTGCTGCTGCTATGGCTGTCTTTCCTTTTTCTCCTTTAAATCACCTGTTGCACAACTTTCATTCTAGTTATCTCAAACTAACTATGGGAATTTATTAAATTTACTTGCAGGAATAGCCTAGACTACTCTCTGGGATAATATTCAATGGACATATGGGTTCTTGACCCACCCACTCAGAGTTACACTACCTTCAATGAGCATCAGTTTCTTCATCTGAGAAACAGAATTCAGCTGGGATAATTGTGAATATACTAGTACACATGAAACTAATTTTAATACATGGCAAAATGTTATATGTTATCATTAAAGACAGGGAAACTTAAATAAGTGCCTAGATCAGGCAATCACTAAAACTCTGCATCTGAATGTATGAAGAAATTGCGTGGCATTCCTGTCAAATTGTTTTATGAGCGATATTTCATCTTGGGAGGGGGAAGATAAATCATATCCAAAGGTTGTATGCAAACAAAGTATGTCAAGACTATGTCTGACAGAAGATGGTACTAATGCTAACGATATAAGAAAAGAAAAGAAAAGAAAGGACAGTTAGAAAATCTGAGAAAAGAAAGGAGGTAATACAGAGGCAATAATACAGACAAATAAAATACAATTGTGCCGATAAAATTTAGCAATAAAACTGAGTATCTGATAACGAACTTCATGTAAGATACATTGTAAAGTCACAGTTAGAGACTGTACAAATCAAAGAACATTGTAAATTCTCTTTGCATTGGACTAGGCAGTCTGCTACAGCTACTCTTCTGTATATGTCCAAAAAGTGGGGAAAGCCAGATTGCTTCATTTCTAAAATTATTGTTAGACATGTGGGTATATGTGATGCTTGCAGAACCTAGCCTGTTTGTCTTATGATATGGGATCTTCTTGTACCTTTGACCCCAGAGCCATTCTTCTTGTGACTGCACTTTAGACTGCTCTGTATGCTAAAGTTGTTTATTGTCTATGTCCAAGCCCTAATGTCTGAGGCTCTTCTGTTCTCTGGACCATATTTGTCCCTGTTCAGTCCACCTTACAAACACTCTGGGGCCATCTTGCTTTCTTTGTCCTCCAACAGCTCAATGGAGCTGCACTGCAATGAAGGAGACCTCTGCCCTGGCTTTCAAGGCCTCCTGCAGCTGATTAGGGCTTGGCCCACTGAAATACTTTTGGAGGTGACTCTGATTAAAGTTCTCCGATGTTCTGTCTATGGTAGGATCTTGCCTACTATAGACGTGTTCCACTTCAATTTGACAAAACTTGATTCACAAAAATTCCTACCTCCAAAATAGATCCATTTAAAAAGGACTCTTGAGTTTATAAAGAAATTTGCTACAGGATTTCTTTAAATAGATCTCTTAGTGCATTTAAATAATATTTTATTTACCAAAGAGATAATAAAGAAAATTTTCAGGAACTCATCTATCACAGATAAAGTGAGGTACTCCTGCAAAAGAATAGCACAGGAAGAATATCCTAAAAGGCTTAAAGGCTTGCCTAGACATGAAATGAAATGAAAAATACTAAATATTAGTTTTGTTCACAAAGAAGAAAATGACCTCATTATTTCTTCAAGTCCAGTTAAGGCTCTATCCAAACATGGCTCACCCATTAACCAATGTCCTTTGATTCCAGCTGTTTGGTTTTTTCACCTAAATGTGTCCAGAGTTACCTTTTTGAAAAAAATATATAAAAAGAAAAATATATACTTCCTTTTTATATACATGGGAAAGGAAAGAAACTAATATCTCAAGTAAGTCATAAGGTTGTACTTTTATTGTGAAAATAGTGTGAATGTATAGAGTAGAAACAAGCAAGCCTCAATTAACCATGTTAATAAGGGGCAAGACTAGTTTATTTAATCTAAAATCTTTTTAGACAACTGTTGCAGTTTGGCAGTTTGATGTAATTATGAATTCCAAAAATAGATATTGGATTATGCTTGTAAACTGGTCTGCTAATCTGGGCATGATTAAGTTATGATTAGGGCATTAACTGGGCCACGTCAGTAGGGCGTTGAGCCCCACCCCTTGATGGGTGGGGGAATCAAATATAAAAGGCAAGGCAAAGGACAGAGGGAGCAGTTTTGATGTAGCAGTTTTTGATGTTGGAGTTCTGGTGAGGAAGGAGAGAAGGCCCCGGGATAGAAACGAGCCATTCGCCTGAGAGTTCACAGCTGGCCTTGTGGAGAGAAGGAAAGCCCAGAGAGCCTCATAGTCTACAGCTGACCTTGTGGAGGAAACAGAGGAGCTAAGCCCAGAGAGAAACGCAGTCCCAGGAAGAGAGGAACCCAAGAAGCCTGAACCCTGGCAAACGTCGGCAGCTGTCTTGCTCCAACACGTGGTAATGAACTTTGGTGAGAAGAAACTTAACGCTTTATGGCCTGGTAACTGTGGACTTCTACCCCAAATAAATACCCTTTATAAAGACCAACCAATTTCTGGTATTTTGCATCAGCACCCTTTTGGCTGACTAATACAACAACATATTCAATTTTTTAATTAATTAATTCATAATAAACATTGCTTTGATTTTTTTAAATAATATCCTCACCTATTCTCCTTCCTAATCTTCATCTGATCTCTTTCTCACAAGGCTCCTGCACGTATCCTATAGACATGAAGAAGTTAGATCACATCTCATCAACTAATCCATTTAATTACCCAACTCACCCGCAAGCAATATGTGAACCAGAAAGGCAGCATATTTCATTAGCGAGTATCTGTGGTTGGCAAAACTGGATCAACCAGACCCTGCTCTGTCAAAGTCCAGGTTTCTGAGCTTCTGTCCATGGTGAAGCTCTGCAGGGTAGGGCAGTGTATGGCAGCCACTGAAGGATTCAGTTAGTTTCTGGCTCCTTCTTCTGTACCCTCTTCTTCTCAATAGTTTTTAAACATATACAAGACTCTCCCTTCATCATTGAAAATAATTTTTTAAAAATCTTTTCATTTGACCCGTTCTTTCTTTTAGCCTACCATTAAAAAATTTTAGGCCTTTCTCCAAATTTTTCAGAATTGAAGCCTACACTCCCATTTGCTTATGAACCCAGTGCAATCTGACTCCTGCTCTCATTAGTTGACTGAAATTGATGGT
>JAQZBX010041449.1:10505-22439 GCA_029593785.1 Cabassous unicinctus
TTTTTTTTTTTTTTTTTTTTTTTAAGGCCTCTTTACCTCTTCCCAGGCATTCAATATTGCCCAGGCATACAGCTTTGTCTCACCCTTTTCCATCTATGCTTTCTTCCTGTGTGTTTTCACTTGCACCTCTAGTTTAAGAACCACATGTTTGCTAAAGGCTCCCAAATTCAAATCTGGGGTCCAGAATACCCATTGGAGATTCAGATTCATAAGCTGGATATTCATATGCTAGATAACTCCCAGCAAAATAAACAACAAAACTTCATATTCAACATGTCCAAAACTGAAATCATCAATTTCTCCCTTAAATGTGCTCCTAATCCTATATTCTCTGCTTAGTTAATGACACTGTCATTCAAACAAATATTTATGCTAGAGACCCAAATGTCATACCTGACTCTTCCACCTCGTGTAATCCTCATATTTAATCAATTAAATTACAAAGTCCTCATGATTTTACATCTAAGTATTTCTGAAATCTATCCCTTCTTATAATCCAACTACTACTATCATAATTAAGGCTGTCTCACCCTTCCACACTGTGGCAAACTCCCCAACAGTCTCCTTTAAATTCATTCCATCCTCCACTATCCACCAGAGTGATAACTAAAATGTCTACCCTTTCATTGTTTCCCTTTTACCTCTGAAAGAAGTTCAGGTTCCTTCATGTGGATTGCAAGGGCTCCCGCCCACCTCTGTGCCCTCATTTCTTGCCACTCAATCTCACACCTTTTCTTTTTCACCACTCAGTCTCACACTTCATATTTCAAGACTCCTGAAATGCCTGTAGTTTCCCATACAGTATGCAATGTCTTGCCTTCATCCTTTGCTCAGGCTGCCTCTGTTCCTATCTCTTCTTATCTTCCCCTCACCTCTGCCAACCTGCCTAACTCCTACTCATCCTTTGAGAATGAAGGGAAAGATAATCTTCTAAAGCTTTCCTGACATACAAGCCCCCAAGCTGAATCAAATATCCCTCTTCCGTGATCCCATAGTGCCTTGCATATCTCTCTCCTGAATCCTTATCCTCAATCTTTAGTGACTGGCATAGAGTTGGTTCTTAGTGAATGTTTGTTGAATACATGAGTTTGAAGTAACAGATTGACTTCCTGCTGACTGGGATTTTAGTCAATTGTATGAGTCAAGATATGATGCCATTTATTTTCCCTATAGAGGAGACTGAGCAGGGAGAATGACAAATGATTTATCACTGTTTCCCACTGAATTGCCCTTTAACAGTGCCACTTCATGATTTTGTTTGAAGAGTTGTAGACTTGCAGAATATCCAGTATATCCAGACTGAAATGTGGGCATCAAATTCCATTTTAAAAATATTAATTTTAAATGGTTCCCACTGTGGAAAATTAGTGAAAAATTCCTTCCAAAAGAGGATACAATCAAAGGTTGCCCACAGTTTTCATGTGCTTCTACTCCAGACTTTTCATTAGAGAGGCCAACAAGTAAGACCAAATTCCACCTACGGGTCTAAGTCTTTAACCAGCCTCTGGTTGGGGGTGGTAAGTGAAGTGAATGCTCAGAAAGTTAGTCACCAAAGAGAAGAAAAAGAAAATCTAAAAGGATGGGAACCACCCTACCAATAATCAAGAGATAACATTGTGTATTTTTACACTGTTTTAGCATTTTAAGCTCTAGAAAAAAAATAAAAGAACTGTGCTTCCTCTCACTCCTAAGTCAGCGCCTGGGCTGTGTCTCACAGGAAGCATCTGGGATGCTGAAGATCAGAGGCAATGAATGTTACAATGGGCACGTGTCACAGGGAGTGATTAAGTGAGCGGAAACTGGGAGTTTCAGGTAATAAGATGGGAACACTTTTTAAGACAAGGGCAAAGAAGCATAGACAATGGAAGAAATATTGGAGGAGATCTCAAAAAGAAACCAAGAAGCTGCAAAAGTCAAGTAATTACTACCAACTGTGTAAAAATGATAGAAAAGCAAAAATCAAGAGACTGAGTTTTTAATTCAAAAATAAATCTTATTTAATGTTGTATGCTAAATATCAAAAGGCATCACTAATTTTCATTTAAACTTTAAAGATAAGGAATTCCTCAACAAATTGTCATAAATATTTGATTCCAGGTGAGATACAACTTATTGTATTGTACTGTCTATACTGGTTTACTTTCTAAATTGTAATACTCGCTTTTGGAGATTTATATTCCACTCTTATCCAATGGGTATCTCCCATTCAAAGTATTCTCGTGAAACCCAATCCAAAATCCCTCCAGGTCCAGCCTCCATACATTCCTTCAATTGCCAGAAGGACTCAGTCTTGCTGTTCATTTCTCATGCCCTCTCTCTAAAAACATTTGGTTCTCAGTTCAAGCATCAAGACAGCCATCTTAAATAACCATTTCTAAAGGCACAAAGTTTCATAATGGAATTAAGTTCATAAAAGTAGGCAATTGTAGGTAGAGAATTCAGTTTTATCCCTTTTAGTAAAATAAAAAAAAAATAGAAACAATATATACACATACTGTTTCAGACTGAATGAAAATGTATTTGGTCTGTGCTTACTTGGAGAGTCAGTTTTACAGGACTTGATTAAAATTTTGCTGTAACACAACATATGAGTAGCACTAATACAAGTACTATATCTTCAGAATATTTATACAGTATCCTTACAATTTAGCATCACCAAACGATTTCATATACTAGAACCCAAAGCCCCACATAATGCAATGGATAATCCCCAAATGTCTTAGGCCTTGCAGAAAAATAAATAAATAAATAAATAAATAAATAAATAAAAAGGCAACGTATTAAGAAATCAAATTTATTACTGCAAAATTTAGTCCTTAGTTATTAAGCAAAGACTGTGTGATGATTTTTTCCATTTCTAAAGTAAAAACATGCCTGTAAATGTTATAAAATAAATCTTGTTGATGCCCGAAGCTAACTCTGGCTAACATGAAACTATTACTCCAGGCTGTTCTCTGCAGACTATACTGAAGCAGGAATAAAAGATTAAAGAAAAGGCATCAGCACAATATTCGTTTCCTAGGGCTGCCATAACAAATTACCACTAACTGGATAGCTTAAAATAGTGGAAATTCTAACACCATTCTGGAGGTTAGAAGTCCAAAATCAAGGTGTCAGTAGGTTGATGCTCTCTGAAGGGTCTGGGAGAGGGTTCATCTTTGCCCCTTCCCAGCTTCTGGTGGGTGCTGCCAACCCTTGGCATTCTTTGGTTTGTGGTAGCATAACTCCAATCGCTGCCTCTGTTTTCACATGGCCAGCACACCCTTGAAGGGGAAGTATTAAATAAGAACATGAATACTAGAAAGCAAGGGTCATTATGTGCCATTTTGAAGGCTAACTACCACAGTATGGTATGATATTGGTATGATATTGGTATTGGTATGGTATGGTATGGTATGGTATGGTATGGTATGGTATGGTATGGTATGGTGTGGATACTAAAGTAATATGTTGAAAACAACACAGTTAGGTGTCCAAGTGAGACACCTTCATTTTTCTCAGTCAACAAACATCTGTTATGGAAAAGACATGGTGGTAAGCACTCCTGTTCGAACTTATTCCAGGAGAATGATGAGAGCAGAGTGGTCCCCAAGACAATGATCATCCTTCTTAAAATAGTTTCAAGGTTAACATTGAAAGGGAAAAATAAGCATAAAAGCAAAAAGTAGGAAAAAGAACCATCATATTTTGTAACTTCTTTGGAAACTTTATATGCTGAACACTTGGTCTCTTCAGACTCCTCTTCTGCAGGCTCCAAATATCAGCTAGTCTCAGAAGCAATAGTCATACAACATGGCATCATTAACTTGCCTTCTGTTTCCTTCCTGCTATTTTCTTTTCTTGGTAAATGGCACCACCATCTCCTAGTTGCCCAAAGCCAAATTTCTACCCAAGAGTCATCCCAGACTTGTAAGTCACACTCAACATTCCACATTAAATTAGTTACCACATTTTATCTCTTAAAATCTTTTAAATTTATTTCTACCCTACTTTCTACATTCTTTAGGGAGGTCTCCTCACCTCAAGAACAGTTGACACAGTATAGGAAAAGGATATAAGCTTCAAATCCCAACTCTGTAACTTTTTAGTTATACTACCTTCTTAAGCATAAGTGTCTTTTCTGTAAAACCTTCTCCACACCCCAGAACCCTTGGGAGATATCTACTCATAGGTCCCATAGTACCTTCTATCAAAGTCTTGATATCCCTTTGACTGTACTGTGCTATGAGCTACTTGATGGTAAAGATATACTTCCATGGTTCTAGATTCCAAGTACAGTGTGGCACCTGGCTCAGGTGACCACCAAAATATTTGTGGAATAAATTGCATTATGATACATGTAAGCCTTGATTTTATTCAGCACCCATTGTTGGAACCACCACTTCTCCCTCAGAGACCATGAGCCTGAGCTCAGATGCACTGATGCCCACCACACTGCCCACATTTCACTGCCATAACTGATTTAGCTGATCACCTGCTGGCCGTTGTAAGTGAAATTGTATCTTAGCAACACAAGCATATGGACATTGTATTAGTCAGCCAAAGGGGTGCTGATGCAAAATACCAGCCAATCTGTTGGCTTTTATAAAAGGTATTTATTTGGGATAGAAGCCCACAGTTATCAGGCCATAAAGCATAAGTTACTTCCCTCACCAGTCCATTGCCATGTGTTGGAGCAAGATGGCTGCCGACATCTGCCAGAGTTCAGGCTTCCTGGATTCCTCTCTTCACGGGGCTTGCTTCTCTCCGGGCTCAGGCTTGCTTCTCTCCACAAGGCCAGCTGAAGACTATCAGGAGAACGGCTTGTCTCTTTTCCCGGGGCCTTCTCTCCTTCCTCACAACCAAGCTCCACTTGTGCTTACTTCCCCGGGCTCCAGCATTAAAACTCTGCATCAGAACTCCAACTCTGTCCTTTGCCATGTCTTTATCTCTGGGTCCCCACCCACCAAAGGGATGGGGACTCAACGCCCTATTGATGTGGCCCAATTAAAGCCTTAATCACAATTTAATTAAGTGAAAGTAAAACCTCTGAATCCAATACGCTCTAATACGCCCAGAGGAACAGACCAGTTTACAAACATAATCCAATATCTATTTTTGGAATTCATAAATAATGCCAAACTGTTACAGACATTAAATAGAATATTTTCCTCTTTAAAAATTTTTTTAATTGACTAGTCAAATCATTGATAAAGCCAACTTAAATTGATAAGAGTCATACCTCTTTTATAAAAGTTTTCTTCAAAGATAAAGGTTTGCTTGGGGAGACATAAATAGTATTTATGACATTTTGTTTTCCTTTTAAAAAAACGATACCTTAAGCAATTTTTTCACTTCAAGTCTGACAGCTATGATAATGATTTGATTCAAGTTTTCAAAAGAAATAATTATTTTTGCTTGTTCAAGTCCTTGAAATATAATTGGGTTTCATGCTGGGAAAAAAGTAGGAGCTCTTATCAGGCCTTCTCAGGTCCCAAACTATAAACATAAATTATGAGGCCTTTGCAGCACCAACAATGAGTAGGTAGAAATGCCCAGTTATTGGTCAACACTACAACTATGATATATTGTCTCTATAATCCACACCTATGCCAAGGCATCCCAATCCCTTGATACCCCTCAACATTCTAAAATATTCTGTTGTGAGTCTGGCTGCTCAGTTGGTTTATACCTAAGAAACTGCTCTTGTTAAATTCAGGAGGTTTTTATGTGAACTCAGAGCAATTGATATTTGGCATCCAGTGGGAAATAGCAAAGGTTTTTTATCCATAGGACAATCTCCCATTTATCACAGTTTGGGTGATAGTGGAGAGCTCTGACACTATTTCATTTTCTGTCTACTTTCTATTTCTCCTCATATCACTCAAGCATGGTAAATTACACTATCAGTGACATGGTAAATATTCTTAGAATGGACAAGTCTCTCAGTGCTTATCTTGACCTATATAACTGGAGCCAGCACAAGGTATGGTAAGGCCAGGATCAGAAAGAAACAAAGTGAAAACAAATTTTTAAAATGGGAAAAATACAACTAATATAACTTATGGCCTATAGTTAACAATAACGTTGTAATATTGTAATATTTTTCCAGCAATGACAAGGAATGTACCATATCAGTGAGAAGGGTGAACAATAGGTAGGCATAAGGGGATATGGGATATTTCCTCTTGGAACTATGCAAACATTGTAAAATTGACTACAGTGTTGATAGCACAATTCTGTGGTGGAACTGAAAGCCACTGACTATACAATTTAGATGGATTGTACAAAGCAGGGGACCGTATAACACAGTGAACCCCGTGGTGGAAGATGGACTTTAGTTAACAGTACAAATATGAGAACACTCCCACATGAACTATAACAAATATACAGTATTAATACACGATGTTAATGAAAGGGTGGTGTGTGGCAGGGGGGAAACACCAATTGCAAACTATGGACTATAGTTAGCAGTAACATTTTCATGTTGTTCTCTAATCATTTGTAACAAATGTTCCACAACAATGCAAGGTGTTCATGGTCAGGTGATGTATGGGAATTGTGGCAGTTTGATATAGTTATGAATTCCAAAAATAGATATTGGATTATGTTTGTAAACTGGTCTGTTCCTCTGGGCATGATTAAATTATGATTAGGGCTTTGATTGGGCCAAGTCAGTAGGATGTTGAGTCTCCACCCCCTTGGTGGGCGGGGACTCACAGAAAAAATTACACGGCAGAACAGAGGAGTTAGTTTGAGTTTTGAGTTGGAGTTTTGATGTTGGAGTTCTGATACTGAGTTTTGAGCTGGAGCCCTGGGAAGTAAGGAGGAAGGAGAGAAGTCCTGGGGAAAAGAGACGAGCTATTCACCTGATAGTCTGCAGCTGGCCTTGTGGAGAAAGCAGAGAAGCTGAGTCCAGAAACAAGCAAGCCCCAGGAAGAGAGGAACCTAGGAAGCCTGAACCCTCTCAGACATTGGCAGCCATCTTGCTCTAACACGTAGCAATAGACTTTGGTGAGGGAAGTAACTTATGCTTTATGGCCTGGCAACTGTGGGCTTCTACCCCAAATAAATGCCCTTTATAAAAGCCAAGAGACTGGCTGTTCTACCCAAAATAAATGTCCTTTATAAAAGCCAAGAGACTGGCTGGTATTTTGCATCAGCACCCCTTTGGCTGACTAAGACAGGAATCCTTTTTGTTATGCATGACTGTTGTGTAAACCCACAGCTTCTCTAACAACAGAAAAAATGTATGGGAACACTGCATATTTTATTCTCAGAAAACTGCTATACACTAGAGATACAACCAAATTTCCTTGTCAGTTATGTTGTTTACTCTGAGTCTTCTCTGAAAATGCATATGAAGAACTTTATATGAGAAGTGAAGCAACTATATAATTTAAGTTCTACCTGTCAATTAGCCTAACCCTGGTAAGAAGGTATGGCAGTTTGATATCTATTCCAAAAATAGTTATTGGATTATGTTTGTAAACTGGTCTGTTCCTCTGGGCATTTTAGATTATATTGGATTCAGAGGTTTCATTTTTACTTGATTAAATAATGATTAAGGCTTTGATTGGGCCACATCAGTAGGACGTTGCATCCCTGTTCCCTTGATGGGTGGGGACACACAGAGAAACCACACTGCAGAGAAGTAGTTTGGAGTTTTGAGCTGGAGCCTGGGAATTAAACACACAGGAGAAGAACAGAGAGGAATAGAGACAGCTCCACAGACACAGCAGAGGCCCCGGGAAGAGAGATGAGCCAATCACCTGATAGTCTACAGCTGACCTTGTGGAGAGAAGCAAGCCTGAGATGAGAGAGAATCTAGCCTCGGAGAGAGACAAAGCCTAGAGAGCCTGACGGCCTACAGCTGATACTAGAAGAAGCTGGGACCAGGGACCCTTAAGAGGAAGAGGAAGGCTGAACATCGGCAGCCATCTTGCTCCAACATGTAGCAACAGACTTTGGTGAGGGAAGTAACTTATGCTTTATGGCCTGGTAACTGTAAGCTTCTACCCCAAATAAATACCCTTTAAAAAAGCCAACAGATCTCTGGTATTTTGCGTCAGCACCCCTTTGGCTGATTAATACAGAAGATAAAGATGGGATACGGTCAGGTGTCCTGACAGACAGGGCCTTTTGACATCTTGAAAGTTATATAGCTAGATACTACTATGAGATATAAAGGAACCCTGGTTGCTATAGGTATGTTTTCTGGATAGCTTAGAGGCTCACACAGTAGCTAACAAAATATTAAACTTTCCTCCTGGGGAAGTCCTGCTACCTCCTCAAATAAGATGGCAAAAAGCTCTTGCCTAATAAAAGAAAACAGGCCAATAAGCCAAACCCTTTATTTCAAGGCTTGTACTTATGAACCTTATTCCTGTAATAATGAAATTAATCCTAAGTTTAATTAATACCTAAGAGTTGCCTCCTGAGAACCTTCTTGTTGCTCGAATGTGGCCTCTCTCTAAGACAAACCCTGCAAATGAACTCACTACCTTCCCCCAACGTGGGACATGACTCCCGGGGGGGGATGAGACTCCCTGGCAAAGAGGGATTATTACCAAGCATTAATCCGCCTTGCATGTGGAAAAAGACCTTGTCCAAAAGGGGGAAATATTAAATAAAATAGAGTTTTTATGGCTAAGAGATTTCAAAGTGAGTTGGGAGATCATTCCAGAGGTTATGCTTATGCAGATCTCAGTCAGACTTCACAAACTGCCACTCTCAACAAAGCCTCAAACAAAAGTGCTCCTGAGGGCCCTAGGCATGTTGGGACACCATAGACAAGCCACACAGCCTCAGGAAATCAACACCGCCCCACACACACAGTGGGCTCTATCTGGGTATATATGTAACTCTGTTTCCCCAATATAACATGGTTATACTCATTTATAAATCCCCTAATCAAGATTCTTCTACTCCTTTTATCTGAACCTATAATTTTTAATTTACTTGTTAAGTATATTTCTCAGAGACTTAGTCCTTGGGTTGTTCCTATGCCGGCTGAGCCCTGAAACCCAGCACATACGCAGTCAGCTCCTACTCTCCAGTTCTTTGGGCCTGTCCTGGACAACTAACAAAATGATGAGGATGGGCCAGCTCGGTCCAAAAACAAGGATTATCTTCAACTATAAGCAAAACAATTCCATTCATCTGCCCCATAATATTTACTTCCCTTCTTAGCCTAAAGCAGTCAAAGCAGACTTCTTCCCAAACTCCACAAAGTTTGGTGCAACCACTGACCAAAGCAGGTTTATTATTATTGTAATTATTATCTTGTGTTTAATGAGTAATTTGTATCATTGATATAAATAATACATTTTTTAAATTTAAAAAATTCATATTTCTAAGACAGCAAATATATGTGCTATTTAGCTTTAGAGAATGGAGAAGTTTGTAAGATTTTCTTAAGAGGATTTCCTTTTTTATAAGCCAGAATTTTATGTCATTTCTCATTAGGTTGATAGTCCTTCATTTCTAGGCCTTAAGCTTTGTTTTTTGTCCTTTAAGAGTTGATAAAATAAAATTTTAAAAAAAGCAAAAAAATTTGATAAAATAATGGGATATCATTGATCAAGTTAAATGTGGCAAGCAACCAAAATATAATACAGCTGAATTATGAGATAACATTCAGGTTCTGTAACCATATTAATTCAAACACATATATGAGAATCATCCCTCTTCATAACTATGCTAAAAAGGGTCTTAAGCAGAAATTTTATTTCTTAATCCTCCCTCTATTCCCCAATGTGTAACACAAAATCCTATATATAGGGGAGCCAATTAATGATTACTGTTGGTGTTGATGATCAAAATTAGCCAGACACTTTCTCAAATTTTAATAAAAATTGTTGCATTTTTTTCATCCCAAATCATCTGTTTGTTGTAAAAAAAAAAAAAAAATTGGAAAATGCAGATAAGGACAACAAAGAAAATGTAAAATACCTATACTCTCATGTCTTAGTCTGCTACTGGCTACCAATGCAAAAATACCAGAAATGAGTTGGCTTTTATAATGGGAATTTATTAGGGTTAAAGCTTACAGTATCAGGGCTGTGAAAATGTCCAAATTAAGGCATCATCAAGAGATGCTTTTTCACGGTATTGCAGCTATGGGAGATCAGGCACATGGTGGCATCCTCTAAAGATGCTTTCTCTCCAAGCTCAGCTGTGGGCAGTTAAGCACATGGCAAGGACAAAGTGCTGCTCCACTCCCCTCTCCCCTTTCCTCCTGTGGTCTCTTCAACTTTAAGCTGCTCTGTGGGCCTAGCCCCTCAGGGAACTCTTTCCAAGCCTCTCTGTCTCTCCTGCCTCTGTGCCCTGCTGATTCCAGCCTCCGGCCTCCAGGGTCTCTTTCTGACCCTGAGGCTTTTTTCTGTGTCTCTGCGCTTTCAGTCCTCTTTTTATAAAAGACTCCAGCAAGAGCACCAAAACCCACCCTGGGTCATGCCTCACTGAAGCAACCCAGTCAAAGGCCCCCCAGCTGAATCCAATCCAATCAAAGGGTCCCACACCCACAGGAATGGATTGGCCCTAAGGGCATGATTTTCAGGGATCCACTCAGCTTCAAAGTGTCACATCTCACTTCTCTAGAAAATCATTGTTATCGTTTAGACATGCTTCTTATCTTTATAACTCTGTTTAACTTACACAAATTAAAAATGAAATGAGATCAAACTGCTCCTATATTTTTATAACCATCTAAACAATTTTACATTGTCTTGCCTAGTAAAACCATATGGAAAAGGAAGCAAGTAACAAAAAGGAGCTACTGACACTCTCCAGTGCCAAGTACAGGGCCTAGTACAGTGACTTACATGTCTCAATGTTCAATAAAAATGAATGAATGAATGAATGAATGAACAAATGAATGAATTCATAAATAAATTAAATAGTTATTTTTGTGGAAAGTTGAACAATTTCTTTAAAACAGTGCTTTTGCAATAATGATGACAGTAATTACTTACTGGCATTTGTTATAGCTCACCCTTAAGCTTCAAAGTAGCCCAATAAGGTAGGCTTGTACCTATCTCCACCATTTTAATGGTCTCTGAGAGACTGAGGAACATACAGAAGTGCTGGTGCCAGGACTGAATCCAAAGGCCCATAACGCTTTCCATCGTAGCACACTGCTTTTCAAATATTGCTACTATACTGAAGTGGAGCCTTGCTTAAAGGCCATCCCCACCACCTGCAATAAAGGGAATCAAATAAGAATGAAAACAAGGAGACTTTCAGAGTTCTGCACTGCACATAAAGTCACTGTCTGCACTGGTGGTACACCACAGCTGTTACCATCTATTTTGTCTGGTGGATATTTCATACTGGTACTGTCAGCGTCATTGAAATCACAGCCACATTCACTCACAGGAAAAGAAGAGTGGATTTTCTTTTTCTTTCTAAGAAAGCCTTTTACTCTAATCTACTTAATCCCATGGCTGATATGCCATTGAAATCTGAAGCAGAGTTTCTTTTAATGGGAATATCTTTGAAAAAACTTTGAAAAAATTTTTAAATTATCCAATAAAATCTTTTTATTTCCTCTTCTAGAGTTTAGAAAAGGAATGCGTGTATGAATGTGTGGGGGTGGGGGTGGGGGTGGGGGAGTGAGGGAACAGATGGATCCTTTCAGCAAAATCAATATTATTTTACTTCAGAGGAAAATTATAAAATATTCCACAAAGGCAAAGAAAAATATGAAAATTTGATTACTTAATAATAATTAAAGATAATTTATAAATATTTTTAAAAGGCAGGTTTAGTATGACAGATAAATATATTCTCTAGATTTTGCATAGAAGAAAAAAAAAGATTCTCTTCTCATTCCAATGGAATAAACAGAATAGCATATAGATATATAATCACCAGACTTTGTACTTTACATATTTGTTAAGGATGACCCCATAGCCATAGACTACTTTATATATATATATATATATATATATA
>JAQZBX010041450.1:0-22345 GCA_029593785.1 Cabassous unicinctus
AGGAAAATGAAATAATACTGATAGGTTTAAACATAAGAAATAAAATACATAATAATTTATAGAAACTAAAATAAAGTTAAAAATTAGGGTATGAAAAAGTGAAAAATATTTAAAAAATAAAAAATAATAATTAAAATAAATTTTTTTGACATTTTGCCTTTCATCACTGTAATATCAGTTGTCCTGTATGTACAGTGGCATTTTCTCCCATTTCTTCCCCAGTGTCTTACTTTTTTTTTATATTGTCTTCAAAGAAGTTTAAGGTCACATTAAAGTTACATACAGAATATAGGGGACTCCCATATACCCAACTCCTTCCCCCTTTCCTCCTTCCCTATTAATAATCTTTTTATGTGTGGATGTTACATTTGTTACAACTGATGTATAAATATTGAAACATAGCTACCAACCATGGTCAATGGTTTACATTATGGTTTACATTTTAGATCTCACAATTTTATAATTTTTTTATGAAATTTAACATGGCCTGTATCCATTGTTACAAAATCATGCAGAATACTTCCATTGCCCCTAAATACTCCCTCTTCAATCTATTTTATTCCTCCCTCCCCCTCCCTTCGGGGCCTTCAGTGACCACCAGGCTTCGTCCTTGAAGGGCAAGATTCACAGACACTTGCAACAATGCTGAGGGCTGGACACATTAGTCTGTCCTCCCCTATTAGGAACTGCCCATGCTCTCAAGAGACACCCTCCCCTCTGTTTGAGAACATATCTGGCTTCCCCATCATGGGAGTCCAATACCTTCCCACTCATTATGTGGATCTCCCCCAACTTATACAGCACAGTTTGACAAAATGATCACTTGCACATTCTCTAGAAGACTGTCCCAGGTGCACCCTGTCCAAAATGCCACCACCACCTCCATTCAACACCCTAAACCAGTACCCATCCTTGTCATATTGCCAAAAGAGTTTTCTCAACATTGTAATTTCACCCACATAACCACCAATCCCCAGTGTTCACCTGCTTTCTCCCCCAACCCTCTCCCCAGTTCCACGGACCATCCAACACATCCTCCCACCCTACCCCCTATCAAGCTTGCACTGCCCAACCCAACACTATCCTACACCCGTCATATCTCTTCACTGCACAACTACTCACTTCCACCTTATCATAGATTCTGCCCATGTGGGCGTTGGCTCACAATCTTCTTCTCCCTTCCTGTTTCCTGTAAACCTATCTTCCAGACTCTAGCTCTCTGAGTCAGCTCAATTTGCTTGATTCATATCACAGAGGTCATGTAATATTTGTCCTTCAATGCCTGGCTTGCTTCACTCAACATAAGGTCCTCAAGATTCATCTATGTTATCTGGTGTGTTAGTACTGTATTCTTTCTTACAGCTGAGTAATATTCCATTGTATGTATATGCCACATTTTGTTTATCCATTCATCTGTTGATGGGCATTTGGGTTGATTCCAACTTTTGGCAATAGTGAACAATGCCGCTATGAACATTGGTGTGCATATATCTGTTTGCGTCCTTGCTTTCAGTTCTTCTGGGTATATACCCAGCAGTGGAATTGCTAAGTCATATGGCAGATCTATAGTTAGTTTTTTGAGGAATTGCCAAACTGTTCTCCACAGTGGCTGGACCATTCCACAATCCCACCAGCAGTGGATGAGAGTTCTCATTGCCCCACATCCTCTCCAACACTTGTAGTCCTCTGTTTTTTTAATGGTCACCAGTCTAATGGGTGTAAGATGGTATCTCATTGTAGTTTTGATTTGCATTTCCCTAATAGATGGTGATGTTGAGCACCTTTTCATGTGCTTTTTAGCCATTTGTATTTCTTCTTTGGAGAAGTGTCTGTTCAAATCACTTGGTCATTTTTTAAATGGGTTGTTTGTCTTTTTATTTTCAAGATATAGAATTTCTTTATATATGCTGGATATTAGGCTCCTATCAGATATATGGTTACCAAATATTTTCTCCCATTGCGTAGGCTGTCTTTTCACTTTCTTGACTATATTAGTCAGGGTTCTCTAGGGAAACAGAATCAACAAGAGATATCTGTCAATAATATGAGATTTTATGAGTCTCTCACATGACTGTGGGGATGCACAAGTCCAGATTCCACAGGCAGGCTGCAAAACCAGGGCCTTCGATGAAAGTCCCATGAAGGTCCTTAATGAATTCCCAGGAGATGTTGGCTGTCCAAAGACGAGCTAGGAAATTCTCGCTGAATGTTGAAATCACTTCCCTTTTTAAGGCATTCAACTGATTGGATAAAGCATCACTCATTGCTGACAGCAATCTCCCTGATTGATGTAGATGTAATCAGCTATCTATGCAGTAAACTCAATGGTGACTAAAGTCTATAAATGTCTTTGTGTTACAATTAGCCCAGTGCTTGCTTGACCAAACACCTGGGCACAATTACCTGGCCAAGTTGACACATTAGCCTAACCATCACATTGACAAACTCCTTTGAGGTGCAAAAGGTTTTAATTTTGAGGAGATCCCATTTATGTATTTTTTCTTTCGCTGCTCATGTTTTGAGTGTGAAGTTCATGAAGCCATTTCCTATTACAAGGTCCTGTAGATGCTTCCCTACATTATCTTCCAAGGTATTTATGGACTTGGCTCTTATGTTTAGATCTTTGATCCATCTTGAGTTGATATTTGTATAAGCTGTGAGATGGTGTTCCTCTCTCATTCTTTTGGATATGGATATACAGTTCTCCAAGCACCACTTGTTGAAGACGTGATTATCTCCCAGTTGAGTGAGTTGGTGGCCTTGTCGAATAGCAAATAACTGTATATGTGAGGATCTATATCAGAACTCTCAATTCAGTTCCATTAATCAGTATGTCTATCCTTGTGCCAATACCATGCAGTTTTGACCACTGTAGATTTGTAGTATGTTTTAAAGTCAGGTGGTGTGATTCCTCCAATTTAATTTTTCTTTTTCAATATGTCTTTGGCTATTCAGGGCCTCTTGCCCTTCCAAATAAATTTCATAGTTAGTTTTTCCAATTCAGGAAAAAAATGCTGTGTTGATTTTTATTGGGATTGCATTAAATCTGTATATTAGTATGGGTAGGATAGACACTTTAATGATATTTAGTCTTCTTATCCATGAACAGGGAATAGTCTTCCATATATTTAGATCTTCTTTGATTTCCTTTAACAGTGCTGTGTAGTTTTCTGTGTCTAAGTCATTTACATCTTTACTTAAATTTATTCCTAGGTAACTCGTTTTTTTAGATACTATTGTAAATGGTATTTTTTCTTGATTTCCTCCTCAGATTGTTCATTGTTGGTGTACAGAAATGCTACTGATTTTTGTACATTGATATTATAACCTGCGACTTTACAGAACTCATTTTTAAGTTCTAGAAGCTTTGTTGTAGATTTCTCAGGGCTTTCTATGCATAGGATCATGTCGTCTGCAAATAGTGAAATTTTCACTTCTTCCTTTCCAATTTGGATGCCTTTTATATCTTTTTCTTACCTCAGTGTTCGAGCAATTACTTCCAAGACAATGTTAAATAGGAGCAGTGAAAGTGGGCATCCTTGTCTTGTTCCCAATCTTAAAGGGAAAGCTTTTAGGATTTCACCATTGTATATGATGTTAGCTGTGGGTTTTTCATATATGCCCTTTATCATGTTCAGAAAGTTACCTTCTATTTCCATCCTTTGCAGTGTTTTTACCAGTGTTTTGCAGTGCTGTATTTTGTCGAATGCTTTTTCTGTGTCTATAGAGATGATCCTGTGATTTTTTTCTTTTGATCTGTTTATGTGGTGTATTACATTGATTTTCT
The DNA here is from genome assembly GCA_029593785.1 of Cabassous unicinctus. Lineage (NCBI taxonomy): Eukaryota > Metazoa > Chordata > Mammalia > Cingulata > Chlamyphoridae > Cabassous > Cabassous unicinctus. Next base: position 3,788 of record JAQZBX010041450.1, read on the forward strand.
TATGTTGAACCATCCTTGCATACCTGGGATGAAACCCACTTGGTCATTGTGTATAATTCATTTGGTGTGTTGTTGAATATTATTAGCAAGTATTTTGTTGAGAATTTTAGCATCCAGGTTCATTAGAGAGATTGGTCTGTAATTTTCCTTTCTTGTGGCATCTTTATTTGGCTTTGGTATTAGGGTAATGTTGGCATCATAGAATGAGTTAGGCATTGCTACATTGTTACTTCTACTTCTATTTTTGGAAGAGATTAAGCAGGATTGGTGCTAGTTCTTCCCAGAATGTTTGGTAGAATTCCCCGTGAAGCCGTCTGGTCCTGGGCTCTTCTTAGTTGGGAGGTTTTTGATGACTGATTCTATCTCTTTACTTGTGATTGGTCTGTTGAGTTTATCAATTTCTTCTTTCATCAATGTATGCTGCTTGTGTGTTTCTAGGAATTTGTCCATTTCCTCTAAATTATCCTTCTTGTTGGCATATAATTTTTCAAAGTATCCTCTTATGATACTCTTTATTTCTGTGGGGTCGTTGGTGATATCCCCTTCTTCATTTCTTATTTTGTGTATTTGCATATTCTCTCTTTTTCCCTTTGTTAGTCTAGCTAAGTGTTTGTCAATTTTATTGATCTTCTCAAAGAAACAGCTTTTGGTTTTGTTTATTTTTTCTGGTGCTTTCTTATTTTCTATTTCATTTAGTTCTGCTCTAATCTTTGTTGTTTCTTTTTTTCTACTTCCTTTGGGGTTAGTTTGTTGTTCTTTTTCTAATTCCTCCAGGTGTGCAGTTAGGTCTTCAATTTTAGTTCTTTCTTCTCTTTGATATATGCATTTATGGCTATAAATTTCCCTCTGAGTACAGCTTTTGCTGCATCCCATAGGTTTTGATATGTTGTGTTGTCATTTTCATTCATTTCAGGGTGGTTACTGATTTCTTTTGAAATTTCCTCCTTGACCCACTGTTTGTCTAAGAGTGTGTTGTTTAACTTCCATATCTTTGTGCCTAATTTGGTTCTCTGGCCCTTACTGATTTCCAGCTTCATTCCATTGTGGTCAGAGAAATTACTTTGTATAATTTCAATCTTTCTGAATTCATTGAGAGTTGTTCTGTGGTCTATCTTGGAGAATGATCCATGTGCACTCAAGAAAAATGTATCTCCCACTGTATTTGGGTGTAGTGTTCTGTATATGTCTATTAGGTCCAGATTGTCTAATGTATTATTCACAGTCTTTGTTTCTTTATTGATTCTTTGTCGAGATGTTCTGTTTAATGGTGATAATGGTGCATTAAAGTCCCCCAGTATAACTATAGAGGCATCTATTTCTCCACTTAGCCTTTCCAGTGTTTGCCTCATGTATTTTGAAACACCCCAGTTAGGGGCATAAATGTTTATGATTGCTCTTTCTTCTTGAAGGATTGCCCCTTTTACTACTATATAGTGTCCACCTTTGTCACTTACAATATTTTTGCATTTAAAGTCTATTTTGTTTGATATTAGTATAGCTACTCCCACCCTTTTTTTATTTATTGTTTGCTTGAAAGATTGTTTTCCAGCCACTCACTTTCAGCCTCCTTGAATCCCTGGGTCTAAGGTGGGTTTCTTGCAGACAGCATATAGATGGGTCATATTTCCTTATCCATTCTGCCAATCTTTGTCTCTTGACTGGCGAGTTTAATCCATTAACATTCAGTGTTATTACTCTCAAGGAATTACTTACATTAGCCATACTTTCTTTGGGTTTATGTATGTCATATGTTGTTTTTATTTTCTTTTTGTCTTTTTAGTTGTTCTTACACTCTCCTCCAACTCTCTCTCTCTCTCCTGTTTTTACCTTTCAACCTGCAGAACTCCCTTTAGTATTTCTTGAAGGGCAGGTTTCTTATTGGCATACTCTCTTAATTTCTGTTTATCTGTGAATATTTTGAACTCTCCATCATTTTTGAATGCCAGCTTTGCTGGATAGAGAATTCTTGGCTGGAAGTTTTTTCTTTTAGTACCTTAACTATGTCATACCACTGCCTTCTTGCTTCCATGGTTTCAGTTGAGGAATCAGCACTTAATCTTGAGCATTCCTTGTATGTGATGGTTCTCTTTTCTCTTACTGCCTTCAGTATTTTCTCTTTGTCTTCAGCCTTGGACATTTTGACAAATATATGTCTTGTAGTAGGCCTATTGGGATTTATACTGTTTGGGTGTGCTGAGAGTCCTGGACATGTATGTCCATCTCCCTCAATAGGAAGTTTTCAGCCATTATTTCTTCCAACACTCCTTCTGTCACCTTTCCCTTCTCTTCTTCCTCTGGAATGCCTATAATGCGTATGTTTGTTTGTTTTGTGTTGTCATTCAAATCCCTAAGTCCCTGCTGGATTTTTTCTATCTTTTTATCTATCTGTTTTACTATCTGTTTGATTTCAGATGTACTGTCTTCCACATTGCTAATTCTTTCCTCTGCCAGTTCAAATCTGCTGTTATGTGCTTCCAGTGTCTTTTTGATTTCTTGGATTGTGCCATTCATCACCATCATATCCATTATCTTTTTATGTATGTTTACAGTTTCTTCAGTATGTTCTCCCAGTGTCTTCTCAATATCTTTAATCTCTTCCTTCACTTCATTAAGTTGGTCCATGATATTTGTTTGGAATGCTTTAATTAGTTGTTTGATGTTCTGCATCTCTTCCTGGTTTTTAGTTTGTTCATTGTACTGGGCCATGTCTTCCTGTTTCTTAGTATGGTTTGTAATTTTTTGTTGCTGTCTGTTCATCTTTTTATCTTGATGGGTTTATTCAGTTAATTAGCTTCTCTCTCTACTCCAGGGTTTTGTTTACCTGCTGTTTTTGTGTGTGTGTTGAGTTTTCTCTTTGAGACTTTGTTCTTTTTGTTCTATTTCCTTGCTGTTTTCTATGTTCCCTTGAAGGAAAAAGATTAGGGCCAGAAAAAGTGAAAGAGGTAAGAAAAGAAAAAGTATAATAGTAATAATAATAGTAAAGGTTAGAAGAGGGGCTATACAAGACCTAGGTAATTGAATATTTAATTCATGTAAGCAGTGTAGAGTAACAGGAATAAAAATGTGGAATACCTACAATTAAATGGGAAACCAAATAGAGAAAAATATATAGAATGAATTAAAAGGCCAGAATGATTAGAAGAGATAGAAAGAGGAAAGGAAGGACAAAAAGAAAAAAAGTTAATAAAAGAAAGAAAAGAGAATAGATGACATAGAAATAAAAACCCAAAAAATTGAGGTCTAAAGAAAGAGAGGTGGGATGTAAGAACAACAACAGAAAGCAGAAGATAGAAAGATGAAGGAAGGAAAAGAGATAGCATTGGTAGACAAAATCATTATACACAGAAAAGGGGAAATCAAGGAAGAGGAAGCATGGCAAACAAGAAACAAGCCAGCAGCACCTAATTTAAAAAAAAAGGAGGGGGGGAGAAAGAGGAAAGAAAAACAAGAAAACAGAAAAAACAAACACACAAGCAAGCAGTCAAACAAAAACTAAGGAAAAACAGCATTCCCTCTTAGGCCCCTGTGGAGCTTCTCAGGCTGCCGGTGTTCATCAATCAATTACCCTGCAGCCTTCTCTCTGCAGGTTTTGAAGCAGGTTTTAGCAAGTAAACTAAGTTAAATTTTCTTTTAAAAGAATACCTTTTTTTTTAGGAAAAATAAGGGACCCAAGAGAAGCTAATACAAAAATAATGTCTATATTTTCCCTATCCTAAAGTATCATCTGGATGTTTGATAGCCCAGTGGATCACTACTCTTAGAGGAGCCCGGAATCAAACTAGGGACCTCATATGTTCAAGGCGGAAATGCCTGCACTGAGCTAACCTTTCCCACTAGGCCTATTAGCTCTTCAGAAAGCTATCCAGTCACTTTCCCTCAGACAGGTTTGACTCTTTGCAGTTGGATACATTCCTGCTGATTAGGAGCCTCTCTGTCCCTGCCCCCTTTCTATTCTTATTACTTTGTCTCCTAGGGCAGCAGGATGTAACAGCCTGTGTGAGCAGATCCCCCCTCCCCTCTCCTGGTCAGGTTGTGTTCCCTTTTGTAATTCAAATGGGACCCTGGTGACTGAATTCACTGCAGAAAATTACTCTCAACCTTCTTCCAGCCCACCCCCTCCTCCCAGGGGTCCCAGCTTATTAAGCGATTCCTACTGCCCACCTCCCTTAGGGGAGCTGAATTTTTTATTTCAGCATGGGACTAGTTAATTGTCTGACTCTGCCCTCTTCCATGACATGTTTCTCTCTCCCAGGGCTGTTAGGTAAATCAGGCTGCCTCAGCAGATTCACCTCTCCCCTTTTCCTGGTGCCACCTCAAGCCAGCTAGTATGTTCCTCAAAGCCCAAAAGGGGTCCAGGTAACCAAACCCACAGAAAGGAAACCCCTCTCCACACTTTGCCAGAACCTTCCCACTCTTGGAGAACGCTCCCTCCCACTGGGTGGCTGGTGGGAGTTGGAGCTCACAGCGGCTTTGCCTTGGGAGTGGGGCTTAGCCATCCTGCAGTTGCCAGCCTCAGGAGAAAGAAACTCAGGGTTTTACCTTGAGCAGTTTTTCTCTCTGTCCAGCTCTCCCCAGATTTATGCCCTGAAGCCTCCTGTTCTGTGATTCCCGAAAAAGCTCACTAGGGCAAGATTTTGCCCTCACTCAGCCATTTTTTGTGAGAGAGATGGTAAGTGCGCCTATGCCATCTTGCTGCTCCTTCCAGTCTATGTCTTTTGATTGGGGAGTTCAATCCAAGACATTACTTACTGCATCCATTTTGTCCTTTGGCTTTCTGTTGTCATATTGTTCTACTGTCTGTCTTCTTATCCTTTAGTTTACCCTTCCTAATAATCTTCATTTCTAAACTCTTCTCCAAATCTCTTGCCCTTGTTTTTTTCCTTTCAGGCTGTAGCACCCCCTTTAGTACCTCTTGCAAATCTGGTCTTATGGTAACAAATGAACTAAATATTTTATGAAACTTATGGAATTAATAATTAGACTATAGGTCACCAGAAAATAGAATGAAGGTAAAGAATGGAAAGCTGAGGGTTAATCTGTACAGAATTGGTTAAAAGATTATTTGTAAATCTTTGGAAACAAATGGAAATTGTGACCGCACATCATGCTGGTTTGTTGGTCACCAGTAAATAGAAAGAGGATAGAGAATGGAAAGCTGAGGGTTAATCTGTGCAGAATTGTTTAAAAGGTTGTTTGCAAATTTTTGGAAATGACTAGAAATGAGGAAAGCATATCATGGTGTTTGCAACTAGCAGAGCTATTATATGGATATGACAGTGGTTGAAAAAGGGAAAACATAAGGACATTTATATTACTAGAAGGAAGCTTAAAAATGTAACATGGGGGAAGCGGGTGTGGCTCAGTGGATAGAGCCCCGTTTACCATATGGGAGGCCCGGGTTGGCGTCCCGAGGCCTCCTTGTGAGGGCACGCCGGCCTGAGCGGTACGGTGGGCTGATGCAGCAACCTCACGGCAGGAAGCGGGTGTGGTGCAATGGATAGAGCACCCGTTTACCATATGAGAGGCCCCGGGTTCGCTTCCCGGTGCCTCCTTGTGAGGGCAGGCCGGCTCGACACAGAGAAGACACGCAGCGAATGGACACAGCAGCACAAGCAGCAAGGGGGGGATAAATAAAATAAAATGAATAAATCTTTAAAAAAAAAAAAAATGTAACATGGGACAGTATAACACAGTGAAACCTCATGGAAAATACAAATATGTGTGATATTGCTTAGATAAGACTGTTTTTAAAAATTATAAATTCAAATATACTAGAGAGAAGGAAACAGAATAGCAGCTATGTAGGGCAGGGGAAGCATAGAGAGATTGAGAGGTGATAAGTTTTGTTTGTTTGTTTGGTTGGTTGGCTAGTTGGTTTTTGTTTTTTAGTATTATTACTGGAATAATGAAAATGCTTTAAAAATTATTGGAGTGATGAATGCACAACTATATGATTATACCGAATACCATTGATTGTACACTTTGGATGTATTAATTAATACATTAATATGTATCAATAAAATTGATTTGTTAAAAAAAAAAAAAAAAAAAAGTCTTGCTTTTTTGTATTTAACCAATGCCAGAAAGAAATAACAGTGTTTGGGTACCAAAAAAACAGGGTTGGTATGAAGGCAAAATAAGGAAATCATGCTAAAACATATCATAAAAAACAGTTTGTTATTTATTGAGTTATCTTTCTTGTCTGCTTTATCTTGAACTCCCCTGTCTCATGTCTGCTAGTGAAATGATGGAAAATTCCTGGGCACAAAAGGCTGAAAGATTTTTTTGTCCAGGCAGATGCAGAGCAAAATGAAAATGAAGGTTACTTTTCCATGTGCAATCAGTGACTGACACTTTGAAAAGATATGAGAAGTGAGGTGCATTCTCAGTCAGATTTTTCTTCCATTTATGTAATCTAAGCAGTTTTATGAGCCAGAGGGAAACAGCGGCTTTTTATCTCCTTGTTTTCTCCCTTGTCCTCACATTGAGGAGGGGCTGCCTATTACATGCCCCTTCACCTTCCATGGAAGGTGGCAGTGCTCTTTGAGATGGAGGATGCCTGAAAAGACTAGAGGTCATAAGCCGTGAAGGCTTAAAAGGCACAAAAACCCAAGTCCTTTTCTGCTCTCTGAAGAACTGAGGGATGATGAGAAGCTCCCTGGGCACGTGCTGGCTGGTGTGCCATCTCTCAGGAGGCTTGCTGGCCTCTTCCTATCTTCTTGTGGCTTCTGTCTTAATAAGGTTTTCGAAGCTGCCATTCCTTGGGATAAAAGGGATTGTCTTGTCTAGTCTGCTTTCCAAGGTCCAGTTATTCAACTTTTTTTTTTGGATTCAAGGAGATATCCCCAGGTATTTTCCTATTTGCTTAACTCAGTTTTTCTTATGTAAAAGCAAAATAACCTAATGGGCATCTCTGGGCTGCTGCTGAAGTTTAAACTCAGATCTGCTGACTTCAAGATGGGAAATTTGCATTCTCATGTGGTAAACAACAATGACAACAATAATTCTTCAGAAAATAGGTGTAGTAAACACATTTTTGAGGAATCAAGTGTACAAGTGGGTAATTTTTACTTCATTTTTTTGTGGCTTATTTATATCTTTTTTCATTTTCCCTATTTTTTTTATTAGAGAACTTGTGGGTTTGTAGAAAAATCATGCATAAAATACAGGGTCCCCATATACCATCCTATTATTAACACCTTTCACTGCTGAGATACATTTGTTACAATTGATGAAACCTACATTGTTATCATTGAACAATTAACTACAGTCCATGGTTTCACTTAAGGTTCACTGTTTGTGTTGCACATTTCCTCGGATTTTTTAAAAAAATTTTATTCTAGTAACATATATATTACCTAAAATTTCCCCTTTTATCCACATTCAAATATATAATTCAGTGCTGTTAATTTTGTCCACAATATTGTGCTACCATCACCACTATCCACTACCAAATCTTTCCCACCATCCCAAAAGAAACTGTACACATTAAGCCTTAACTGCCTATTCCCTACCCCCACCCTGTGCCCTGGTAACATATATTCTAGATTCTGACTCTATGAGTTTGCTTATTCTAATTGTTTCATATCAGTAAGAACAGACAATACTTGTTCTTTTATTTGTCCTTATTGTTTTAATTAAAAGAAGATACATCTTAATCATTTAGAAACATTCCCTTCTTTCCTTCCTGATTCTCTAATTATAGATATTCACATTTCCCAGTTCAACAAATATCTTGACTGTTCTAGATCCAGAAGTTCCCATTTGCCTTAGGTTTTCTGAAAAGCAAAATGATCAGCAATAGGTCAGGGAAACCTGGTACATCGTGAGCTGGTGAGTTCCACAGTGTGCAGGAATCCACAACAGGGACTGATAGCACCGAGCTTTTCTCTGATTTAGAAAATAATTTTACTCCAAGAACCAAAATCACGGCTCCCAACTCACTGGCAAACATCTGCTGTTTATTGATAGCACCATCTGGTGCATATATCCAACTCCTGACTCTGTTGTAGAAGCTTTGTGTAGCCGCCCCCACCCCACCCCAAATTATTTATTCTCTAACAATTTGTTTTCTGGAAGTACAGGCCAAAGAGGGTAGTTTTGCTGAAAGCTTCTAATTCCATGCTTTGCCTGTGCTTGCATAGATATTCCTGATGCCTTCACCTGGTCATGTTCTGAAGTGTTTCAGGTCATTACATTTGGAGGAAAAATACATATTAATGCCTTGCAAAAGCAGCTTGGGGAAAAATGTGTTAATCTACATTTCACAAGCTTATAAGCATGCGTGGCCTGATCTGAATAATTTATTTAGAGCGATGTTTAGGATAATACAGGCTGAGCTGTATCTGTCATGGGAGCTTAAGGAGTGCGTCCAGGAGTAGCGACAGCTTTTAACATAGCCAAAACCCTTCACTGGTTCAATTAGCCGCTCCTTGAATTATTGATCTCACTGTTCAATTTGTAGCAATACCATGACGTTCCAGTGCTGTGGGAGCTGCTAAGTCTAAGAGGTGCAATGAAATGAACACTGGACAGAGTAACTAATTAGCTAATTAATGTCCAGTAAATGACTTTATCTCTCTGGGTCTCAGTTTTCACACTTGTAAAATAAATGACCTGACTCACCACACACCAGGTTATCATGATGCTCAAATGGGATGAGGATGTCAAGACACAGCATAGTGGGTAATGAGCAATAAGCATGTATTATGATTGTCGGCAGGAAATGTGATAAAATAACAAGGGATGAGTTAAAACACTGCCTTGAAATTATGAAGGTTTCTGTGAGGGCCATGAGATTTGTTCATTTGTAGAGAAACCTGGGGAATGGAGTGGGTTTAAAAAGAACTTGAACCTATCATTATTATTTCATTTTCCTATTAATTGAATTTGGCTATTTTATTGGCTTCATTTTTGAAGAAGCTTTGCATCACACAAGGGTTACAACTGGGGAAAGGGAGGATCATTGGTGTGGGGTGTCAGTGATGGGGGATACATGGGAGGAAGTTCACCTGGAAACACATATAAGGTATATAAATGTGTTCAAATGTTCAGGGGACATTGTCATGGTGGGTGGAGATTCACACAATAACCGAAAGAATATTGAATTCCCATCCTGGGGAGCTCTGCCACATTCACTAATGGAACAGCAACAATCCCCCAAGTACAGGGGCAATGACTAGTGAAGGAGAATGGGCCCTTGATATTGACGACTATGCTTATGAGCCTTTGCTCTTGAAATTGAAACTTAGCCTAGTTCTTATAGGGTGCTTAAGAGTTACCTCCTGAGAGCCTCTTTGTTGCTCAAATATGGCTCTTTCTAATCCAAACTCAGCATATATATGCATTACCTTCCCCCCAGCATGGTACATGACTCCCGGGGATGAGCCTCCTTGGCACCAAGGGATTACTACCAAGCACCAACTAGCAATGCAACTGGAAAAAGACCTTGAATAAAATGGGGGAAAAGGTAAATACAAATGAGTTCATATGGCTAAGAGACTGCAAAGTGAGTTGGGAGGTCATCCCAGAGGTAACACTTATGCACATCTCAGTAAGATCTCATAGACTGCCAAAGTAGATACTACCCCAAATAGTAGGGCTTTGGAGACACCCAGGTCCTATGGTCAGGGCAGATAGCTACAGAGTTTGGTGCCTTGCCAGTGGGCCCTACTTTGGAGTTTGTGCTTCTGAGAGTAAGAGAGTTGGACTCAGTTATGGCTTCCCTACATATGGCACATCTGTCCCTTCTATTTGAACCTATAGTTGGTGCTGGAGTTGGTAGGTGTATGTCCAAGAGACAAATCTTTGGGCTGTCCATGTGCCAGCTGGGCCCTGAGCCTCAGCGGAGTTGCAACACCTACTCTCCAGTTCACTGGACTCACCCAAGACAACTAACAAGGAGGTGAGGATGGACAACCACCATACCAAGGAAATGAGAGAGCCTACAACTGCAAGCAAGAGAGCCCCATCAATTGGCTGTATGGGATCAAAACCCCCTCTCAATTAGAGGTGGAGTGAACATCACCATCCCAGAATCCTCAGGATTGGGGGATGAAATATGGACTAGAGTGGACTTACTGGTATTCTACAATAGACTTATTATGATTCTAGCAATGAAAGAAATTGCAACATTGATGTGAAGGCAGTGGCCATTGGAGGCTCTGAGGGCAAGGAGAGAGAAAAACAGGTGTAATATGGGGGCATTTTCAGGACTTGGGAATCATCCTGAATGACATTGCAATGACAGATATAGTCCATTATATATCTTCCCATTTACTACAGAATTGTGTGAGAGAGAGTGTAAACTACAATGTAAACTATAGTCCATGCTCAGTGGCAATGCCCCAAATTGCGTTTATCAATTTCAATGAATGCACCACACTAATGAAGGATGTTGTTTATGTGGGAAAATGTGGGAGGTATGGGGAGCGGGGCATATGGGAATCCCTATATTTTTTATGTAACATTTATGTAATCTAAGTATCTTTTAAAAAATTAAAAAATATATTTGAAAAAAAAACAGAACTTGAAAATTGAGAAAATGCTTAACACAAATTATAGGATAAGCTTCCCTCAGGAAAAGTCTTTTTCAGCCAATTCTTATATTGAAGTCTACTTTGTTTTTACCCATGTCAAATGAATTGTACTTACTGTGGTTCAGAGCCTTAATAATGAGCTAATGTTCTCTGCAGAATGGGGAGTCTAGAGAATTTATCACACATTTGTAAGGCAAGAAGTGATTTGTCTGCAATCCTCTATGTGAGCTGTTGCTCACTTTAAAACGCTAGTCTAGTATAATTTTCCCTGATAAAAGTGAAGTGGTTTGTGAAAGTTAGGCTGAAATAACTTAATGTGAACATCCTTCTTTCATGTTACAATAACTGGGTTTTCTCATGAAATTCAAACTGTTTATTTGAAATTTTAAAAGAGCTATATACTTGTTGTAAGTCCTTAGTGGGAAACCATTTTCAAACATTTAATTTAATGAGGATAACCTATTTGTTTTTCTAATTTCTTTTTACACTATAGTTTCAGTTAATGTGTTTTATATTCTTTTATAATAAACATAACTCAGATTTCTGGAGGCCGTAAAACCGCAAAGTGGTTCCTATTTGAATTCTTTTCTGTGACAGGTCACTTTTCAAGAAAGTTGGACCAACGTTTTTGAAAAAGGCATTCATTACCATGTCAGAGATGCAAAGAGCTACTTCCATCCTTTCTGTGAACTTGGCTGAGTGAGGAGATCCAGCAGAGGGGCTGCACTGCCTCTCAAGTGGGTATGCGCTTCCTTGCCAATAGCCATTGCTACGATGGGCAGAAGGAGCAAGTTAGAGCAGACAGGCAGTCTGCTGGCTTGTAGTGCACGGTCATTGTGTTGAGCCCACCTGATGTTTTAAAGCACACTGCAACTAAAGAGGTGTTACTCTAGATCTAAATAGAATTCAGCAACTTCACTCTTTTCTGTGCCATCTGCTTGTGTGATTTTGAGTTTGCAAACTCTGAGTTAAAGCCTGTTGATAGCCACAGAGGTAAGCTGTCGTCTCTGTCAAACTCGAGCTGGTCTTCATTTTCTTGCACATTCCAAGCGTCAGTCCGGTTTTTCTTTAAGATTTTCTCCCGAAGGTAAGAGTAATTCAGACCAATGATGGCACAAAGGCTTGGTTCTTATCCTGAGTAGTCATTAGTTACAGAGTGCCCAGAGAGTTTTGAAGTGTGTGTCTAAGGTGAGCATGGCATTCGTACAAAAGCATATTGTTGTTAAGAAGTCAAGCCAAAATGGCCTAAAACTCAGACAAACAAGTTGAAGGTTTAGGGCCACCAAAACTGGAGGTAAGGAAGATTTAAACCCAAAAGTCAAGCCTAACAATGGGTTAAGCAAAACCCTAGTATGTGAGCACCATGTTACGGACCAGAGTGTCAGCTTGAGTGGTGGTTTTGATATGTGTCTTACCTGGAAAGGAAAGGCTGTCATTAGTTCAAATTTCAAATATATTTCCTGTTTAGGAAGTTGTCACCCTTTCTATTGTGAATTCTCAGGAAAAAAAAACACCTTTATGGAGTAATCAAATATCTAGGTCTGATATGGGAAAAAATATAGAGGGTCATTTTGAAAGAGATCATTCAGAACTGTCTTTCTACTTAATGCATTTCCATTAACACCTTATTATTCTGTGACTATTTTCACAAGGCATTTTTAAAATTTGTTTTTTAGTCATGATTTTATGACCTCAAATCGATGACTGTAACACCACGGTTTTAATCCTTTTTGAATTCCTTTCTCATTTTTCCAGATGCACTGTATATTACCTTAAAATACATATAATACAATACAGTTCTCTGAGATTTTTTTAGTTCTGTGAGATTTTGCCATATAATTTGTCATAAAATTTTTCTTTTAGAAAAGTAGTCTTTATATTCACAAATGCAATATTTTTCTATATGAAAGTTAGCATTATATTAACATTAACATAAGATTAACATAACATTATATACATTAACATAAAATTCATTTCCACAAATAAAGCATTTAATTGCATTCATCTAAGATAAATTACCTAAAACAGACTAAGTACATTAAGGCACATTTCAGTTGTTCCAAGGGTTTGATATTTTAAAAAGCCTTCTTAATTCTTTGTAACTATTTCCTTAGGATAACTCCCATGAGAGAGATGAGTAGATCAATGATTCTGAATATAAAACAAGACTTTTTAGGTTTGACAAGAAATTTCCATATAAGTTTTGGACTTTAACACATAACCTATCAAATAAAGCGAACAAAACACAAACTATTTCACCCATTTTACAGATAGAGAAACTGAGCCTGAGAGAGGTTGAATGACTTGACCAGGCCAGATAAACCATGAGACCTAAAGTCAAAGTCTTCTAGTTCTTGAGATTTCCTTCTAAACAAGAGAGACTAAGGGGGCTTTTTATTTTACTTTATTTTATTTTTTCAATGATCATGATAATTTCCCAAATTTATAATTTTTCCGTATTTGTTATTTTTGGAGGTAGGTTATCACAGAAGGACAAATTTGTTTAGTGAATTTCAATTGGCATCATTTTATGATAAAAAATACAAAATAAAATAATAACAAGTTTTTTGAAAATGACTAATTATGAGAATTGCCTTTCCATATGCCAGGCACTGTGCTAAGAGCTTTACATCAGGGTGTTTCCTGGGGCTGCTCCTACTGACTTCCTAGACCCCATTGTATGCACACCTTCCCAACTTAAAATGGCCCAGTTGGTGACATCTATGCCACAGAATTCAGCAAGGGCTGATCCCCAATGCCTCTTCAAGAGCTGGTTGTCAAACATTTATTGGCATGCTACATGAAATGAATATTGCATTTAATGGATATAACAAGCACAGTATTATTTTACAGTAAAGATACCCATCCACAGATGAAAAGACTGAGGCCTAGAGAGGTTAAATAATTTCCCAGTATTGGACAACTCTGAATTAGCAGATTTAGAATCCAAACCAGTAGTCTGGTTCCAAAAATTTAACATTTAACAACCAAACACTACTGTTCCCTGTTGATTCCAAACAATGATGATTATAGAATATTCTGGGATCATTGGGGACAGATTCTGGATTGTGGGTTTTGGTTTTGCTTTATTTTCTCAACCTCAGGTCGGTGATAACACTCAAGTTTGAAAATACCTTGCTTCCTTCCTCCCATCCCATAGTGACACTTTGAAGCAAGCTGGTGGTAAAAAAAAAACACAAAAAAAAACACTCCACATTTTATGAATAAGCCCTGTGTTCCAAGGGCATGAGTGTCTTGACCAAGGTTACTGAATGAGCCAACAGTCCATACAGCCTGCTCAGTGCATTGGGCCAAGATGATTCCCACGACGAATGAGCTGAGACCTTGAGCTTATTACTCAGGTAAACAATAGAGATGGATGCTCAGCCGGTTTTGGAACTGAAATGTCATTAACTCCGTTGTGTCTGACACTGAACAAACATAGTTTCCTTTTTGCATATCATTTCCCTCCTCCCTGAAAGAGAGTAGGCTTCTAATTACTCTTATCCTTCATACATGCCATCTATGACAGTGCTAGTTATTCAAGGGATTTTTTTTGCATAATTATTCTACTCTGCTCTTATTCTAATGACTTACATAATTGGTTTATTACTTTTGCAGATGTAGAGGAGAATCCATCAGGATCTAAGGTAACAATGTATAGCAGCAATGAATAAAAGAGAGCTATCACAATTGATTATTCACTGCGTGAAAACCAATTATTTGGTTTGTCAATTGTAGGCGCCATGGAAGCATTTCTGGGGGCTTAAGAACTAGCTGCTGATCATATGAGATGGGAAGAAGCTCTTGAGCTTCTTGGAAGTCTGGGAGTTTGGAAATGAGTTTAATAACTGCAAATAAGCATTCTTTTTGAAGTAATTTCCAGAAAATTCGTGTAATTATAATCACTTTATATTTTTTAAGCATTTTGCAGATTTAAAAGTGTTTTGCTATAGTCCTGGGAGTACAATTCTCAGAAGGGTGATGTAACTACTTAAGGTCATACAGCTCTCTATTGGCAGAGGAACTGAGATTTTCTGATCTGAAGTCGAGTTCACTTTCCATTCCATCAGTACCACACTGTGCCTCTGGAGACAGGAGTGCTGTTTAAGGTGCTTGGAATAGACATACAAACGCTAAAGCAATGATCTTTAGGAGAGCAGACATGCTTGTATTTTTTTTTTTCAAATATACAAAGATGATCATTTTCTTTTTCTATAACTTAACTTTTTTTATCAATTTCATTGATACACAATAATGAAGCATAAATCCCTCCAAAGTGTACACTCAATGGCATTTGGTACAATCACATAGTTGTGCACTCATCACTCCAGTCATTCCGAGGGCATCTTCATTACTGCAGCAACAATAACAGCAATACTAAAAGACAAAACCCGCCCACCCAACCAAAAAAACAAACAAAACCCATCACCTCTCAATCTCTCTATGCTTGCACTGCCATACATAGCTGCTCTTCTGTTTCTTTCTCTGTAATTTATTTGTATTTATATTTTGTAAGAACAGTCTTATATATGCAATATTACCCATATTCGTATTTTCCATGAAGTTTCACTATGTTTCATAGTCCCAAGTTACATTTTTTACCTTTACCTCTAGTAATATAACTGTCCTTAGGCTTTCCCTTTCAACCACTGTCATACCTATATAATAGCTCTGTTAGTCACAAACAGCATGAGGTGCTCTCAACATTTCCACTCATTTCCAAAGACTTACCAACAACCTTTTAAACACTTCTGCACAGATTGACCATCAGCTTTCCATTCTCTACCCTCATTCTATTTTCTGGTGACCTATATGCTAATTATTAATTCCATAAGTTTACATATTTTATTTAGTTCATAATAGCGCAATCATATAGTATTGGTCCTTTTGTATCTGGCTTGCTTCACTTATCATAATGTTCTCCAGGTTCATCCACTTTGTCATATGCTTCGCGGCTTCATTTCTTCTTGCCACTGCATAATATTCCATCATGGGTATACACCACAATTTGTTTATCCATTCATCAGTTTATGGACACCTGGGTTGTTTCCAACTTTTGGCAATTGTGATTAACGCTGCTGTGAACATCGGTGTATAGATTCTTCTCTCTCTACATCCTCTCCAACATTTACAGTTTTCTGACTTTTTAATAGTGGCCAGTCTAATAGGCATGAAATGATATTTCACTGTAGTTTTGATTTGCATTTCCCAAATCGCTAGTGATGCTGAACATTTTTTCATGTGTTTCTTCAAAATTTGTAATTCTTCCTTGGGCAACCATCTTTTCAAGTCTTTTACCCACTTTTTAAATTGGGTAGTTTGTCTTTTTATTGTTGAGTTGTATGATCTCTTTATATATCATGGGTAGTAAACCCTTATCAGATAGGTGATTGCCAAATATTTTCCCCATTGCATCAGCTGCCTTTTCACGCCTTTGACAAAGTCCTTCAAGGTGCGAAAGTGTTTAATTTTAAGGGAGTCCCATTTATCTATTTTTTCTTTTGTTGCTCATGCTTTTGGTGTAAGGTTTAAGAAACTAATGCCTACCACAAGATCCTGAAGATGTTTTCCTATATTTTCTTCTAAAAGTTTTATGGTTTTTGCTTTTATTTTTAGTTCCTTGACCCATTTTTGTGTTAATTTTTATATAAGGGATGAGGTAGGGGTCATTTTTCTTTCTTTGGATATGGCTATCCAGTTCTCCTAGCACCATTTATTGAAAAGACTGTTCTGGCTCAGCTGAGTGGGCCTCACAGCTTTGTCAAAAATCACTTGACTATAGATGTGAGGGTCTATACTGAGTTCTCAATTCACTTCTGTTGGTCAATCTGTCTGTCTTTAAGCCACTACCATGCTGGGCTTTTTTTTGTTTTGCTTTGTTTTTACCACTGTAGCTAATTAATATGCTTTAAAGTCAGGAAATGAGAGTTTTCTAACTTCATTCTTCTTTTTTAAGACATATTTGGCTATTCAGAACACCTTAACTTTCCAAATAAACTTGATTACTGGCTTTTTGATTTCTGCAGAAAAAGGCTGTAGGGATTTTTATCGGGATTGCATTGAATCTGTAAATCAGTTATGGTAGAATTGACATCTCAACTATACTTAATCTTCCAATCCATGAACATGGAATGTCCTTCCATTTATTTATTTCTTCTTCAGTTTCTTTTAGCAGTGTTTCGTAGTTTGCTGAATACAGGTCCTTTATGTCCTTGGCTAAGTTTATTCCTAAATATTTATGGTTTTAGTTGCTATTATAAATGGAAATTTTTTTCTGATTTCCTCCTTAGGTAGCACATTAATGTATACAGAAATGCTATTGATTTGTGTGCATTAATCTTGTATCCTGCCACTTTGCTGAACTTGTCTATTAATTCTAGTAGCTTTGTTGTGGATTTTTCAGGATTTTCTAGATATAGGATCATAGTTTCAGTGAATAGTGAAAGTTTTACTTCTTCCTTTTTTATTTGGATGCCTTTATTTCTTTATCTCTCCTACTTGCTCTAGCTAGATTCTCTAGCACAATATTGAATAATAATGGTGACAGTGGGCATCCTTGTCTTGTTCCTGATCTCAGCAGGAAAGCTTTCATTCTTTCACCATTGAGTACAATGCTAGCTGTAGGTTTTCCATATATGCACTTTACCATATTGAGAAAGCTTCCTTCTATTTCTATATTTTGGAGTGTTTTTCTCAAGAAAGGGTGCTGTATTTTTTCAAATGCTTTTTCTGCTTCAATCGAGAGGATCATGTGATTTTTCTTCTTCAATTCATCAATGCGGTTTATTACACTAATTGATTTTCTTGTGTTGAATCACCTTTGCATATCGGGGATAAAACCCACTTGATCATGGTGTATAATTCTTTTAATGTGCTTTTGGATTTAGTTTGCAAATATTTTGTTGAGGATTTTTGAATCTTTATTCATTAGGGATTTGATCTGTGTAGCAGTTTGGCATTGTTTATGAATTCCAAAAATAGATATTGGATTATGTTTGTAAACTGGTCTGTACCTGGGCATGATTAAATTATGATTAAGGCTTTGATTGGGCCATGTCTATAGGGTGTTGAGTCCCTGCCCCCTTGGTAGGCGGGGACTCACAGATTAAAGTATATGGCAGAGCAGAGGAGTTAGTTGGAATTTTGATGCTGGAGATTTTTTTTTGAGTTGGAGCGGGGGAAGTAAGCACACAGAGGAGTAGAGAAGCTGAGCCCAGAGAGAATCAAGCCCCAGGGAGAGAGACAGAGCTGGTCACCTGAGAGTCTACAGCTGGACTTGTGGAGAGAGCACAGAAGCTGAACCCACAGAGAAACAAGCCCTGGGAAGAGAGGAACCCAGGAAGTCTGAACTCTTGGCAGGCGTCGGCAGCCATCTTGCTCCAACACATGGCAACAGACTTTGGTGAGGGAAGTAACTTATGCATTATGGCCTGGAAACTGTAACCTTCTACCCCAAATAAATACCCTCTATAAAAGTCAACAGAGTTCTGGTATTTTGCATCAGCACCCCTTTGGTTGACTAATACAGTCTGTAATTTTCTTTTTTTGTAGTATCTTTATCTGGTTTTGATATTAGGGTGATATTGCATCATAGAATGAGTTTGGTAGCATTCTTTCCTGTTCAATTTTTTTGGAAAAGCTTGAGCAAGATTGGTATTATTAGATCGTCTTTGTTTTTTTTGTTTTTTTTAGATTTATTTATTTATTTATTTATCACCCCCCCTTGCTGCTTGTGCTCGCTGTGTCCATTCGCTGTGTGTTTTTTCTGTGTCTGCTTATCTCCCCCTTGTTGTGAGGTCCTGCTGCATCAGCCCACCGCGCCGCGCGGGCCGGCCTGCTCTCACAAGGAGGCCCCGGGAAGCGAACCCGGGGCCTCCCACATGGTAAACAGGGGCTCTATCGATTGAGCCCACCTGCCTCCTACTGTGGAGGTCTTGCTGCATCAGCCTACCCCGCCACGCGGGCCAGCCGGCCTGTCCTCACAAGGAGGCCCCGGGAAGCGAACCCGGGGCCTCCC
>JAQZBX010041451.1:0-11498 GCA_029593785.1 Cabassous unicinctus
ACTGGAGTGACGGGAGTCGCTGCTGTTTCAGCTGGCTCTTTTTTTTTTTTTTTTTCTGTAAGGGTGGGGTTCAGCCGACTGTGTTAAGCACCACAGGCAGGCTTAAAACTCACGAATCTCTATGGTTCAGTCCACACCATCGATCTGTCCAGATAGATGTCCCAAGCTTCTTACTCCACACACCCACATCACAGACACCCGTGCCGCACCCTGTCCACTCTCTGCCGTGATCTGGGAGCTGCTTGTAGTCGCCCTCCTAAGCCGACGCCATCTTTTTCCTAGTCCTAGAATAAGTTTTTCACCACTTTTGGTTTTTGATAAGTATTATTCTCAAAGTTAGAATATTTTAAAATTATTCTAAAAAATGGGGACATTATTACTAGAATATGCATATATATATATGGTAGGCATTAACTAAGCAACACCAGGATACATAGAAATGGAAATATAGAATTGGTGGAATCAGAGCCATAAAACAGTGTATATATTTTTTTCTTTCTTTCTTTTTTTAGTACATATATTGAAAAAATATTTTTAAGAAATTTGATTTTAATAATGAATTTAAAAATATATCTTCTGAAAATTAATAGTGGTAAGTAGTCTATAATAATAATATATCACAGTTACCTAAGATTTTAATTCTTGGTATATCATTTATATTAAATAATATTAGATTCAATAGAACTATATGTGATGCATTAAACTCTATCATTTTTTATTATCTCTGTAACACTTTTTTCCTGTTTTCCTGAAATTATCTGTAAGTAGGAATATAGTGTTCTGAGCATGAGTTCTGGAATTAACTATTTTTGGTAGAATCACAGCACCAACAACAGTTAATAGGTGTGACTTTGTATAAGTTATTTAATACTCACTGCTCTTTTAATCACTAAAAACATGGGCAATAGTAATATCTATGGTATAATATCTCCATCTGAAAAAATGTGTTAAAAAAGGGAAATAATTCAAAAGAGTGTCAAATTCACCCTGAGTATCTCCTTTGAATTCTCAACAGTTTACAACAGTGAATGCTATGGAAAGTAGGAGTAAAAAAAATGTGACTGACTTCATCTTTATGGAATTGACAGACTGAAGTGATACAGCAGTTGCTCTTTATATTATTTCTCCTGATATATCTGATTACTCTGCTGGGGAATGCAGGGATAATACTGATAATTCGCTGGATCTCCAGCTTCACAAACCCATGTACTTTTTCCTCAGTCACATGTCATTCTTTGACCTCAGTTACTCAACAGTCATCATACCTAAAACCTAAGAGAACTTAGTGACTTCCAAAAGATATATTTCATTCATGGGCTGCTTCACACAGAGGTCTTTTTCCTTCCTGTTGGGTACCACTGAGTGTTTCCTTCTCTCTTCAATGGCTTATGTCCGCTATGTAGCTATCTGCAATCCACTTCATTACCCAGATTTTATGTCCATGAGACTCTGCTGTTCCCTCATTATTGGGTCTTACATGATTGGTTTTATTGAATCATTAGTTAAACTTCACTGCATGAACTGTTTGCATTTCTGCAAATCCAAATAATCTATCACTTTTTCTGTGACTTAAACCCAATTTTAGCCCTGTCTTGCACTGATACTCATGACACTGAAATCATGATATTCATTCTCATTGGCTCCACCCTAATAGTGTCTCTTCTCACAATATCTGTATCCTACATTTACATTTTCTCTACTATCCTGAAAAATAATTCCAGTTCAGGAAAGTGCAAAGCCTTCTCCGGTTGTGCCTTCCACCTCTTGGATGTCACTATATTTTATGGCACTACAATTTTTACCTATTTAAAACCAAAGAGTTCTTACTCCTTGGGAAATGATCAAGTGGCCTCTGTGTTTTATATTATGGTGATCTGCATGCTAAATCCATTTATTTATAGTCTTAGGAACAAAGAAGTGAAAAATGATCTCATTAGACTCATGCAGAAGAGAGAGGTTTCCTGGAAATTGAAATGACTTTGAGGCTGAATTTTCAAGTGCATCCTTTCTTTGGTCCTATTGGGTATTTACTTGGATTCTCTCTAAAATACATCATTCATTTAGGTTGTATTTCTCTTGAGCCATCCTTTACTTGCCCAATCATGATCTTCAATATTTCCAGAAGTATGTTTTTAGAAATCTACATAGTATTTAGGATCCATGAAATTTGTGTTAAACCTACAGGTTGAATATGTGAATTTTAGGACAACAAATTTGCAAGTAAATATATAGTATTATCTCTCAATTTATGTCATAAAATTCTTCATGCATGTTTCAATTTCAGATAATTTCATTATGAAGATTTCTTTCACTATGAAGAGATCTTTCAGAAGACCTTCCATTTATTTTATAGAGAAGAAATATATCACAGTCAAAAATAGTATTGCTTTAGATGGGAAAATCTAGGGTTTATTTTCTAGATGTGCCAGATCTTAACCTGTATATCCCTTAGTAAGGCACAGAAACTTTCAATCTACTTTCCACAACTGTACAAGAAAAATAATAATTCATTCTATACAGTAATTGTGAAGATGTCATCAGATGATGAATGGAAATAATTAAATGTAATACTTATAAGTTTTGCTGAAGATCATCAAAACAATTATATCCTTGTAAAATTTTGCATACATAATACCATTTGTTATTAAAATGCACACTGTTGTTTTTTTAAAAAAATACTTTTCTTTAATCTTATTTATAGATAACCAGCTAAAAAGTAATAACAGACTTTAATATTTGGTTCAAAAGCAAAATATAACAGTGTGATAGAATTATCTAATATATACAAATTACAAGTGAACATTGACAAAATTTGGAAAATGCTTCCAACTGTTAAAGAAAATAGAAATATCCTAACCATTTTTGATAGCTTTGTCCACAGTCTTCTATCTTATCATTAAGTAAGTGTAAGTATACATTATATAAAAATATATAATTTTTCTCATTTTTTATTTCTTTTTGCAGCTTTTGTTTTCCATTCATCACTATAAACTTTGTTAATTATTTTGACATTTACACTTGGGAGATGAATATTTTTGGTGGCTGAGTAAAATCAAGAATCCTATCTTGCAATACTTTAAGAATTGAAGTTTTATAAATTAATGAGGTTAAATACCTGCCTGCAATAATATTTCATTTTTGTCTACTTGTCAACCATTTGAAATCTCTACCATTCTGTGATATGTCCACAAGCTTCAATAATTAGTATTTATTTGTATAATTTTAGTAAAATTTAAAAAAATAATTTCCTTTCTTCTGATTTCTGTAAGTTTTACAAGTTCTTTAAAAGGAAATAAATTCTTGAGTAAAGTTCTTAGATAATTTGCTTTGAAAATTTCAATTGACAAAAGTTATAAATCTAAGACTGATTAATGAATCCAAGTTTTGTAACTTCCCATCAATTTTAGTGAGGTAGGTTGCTATAAATTCCTTTAAAGCATTCCCCTACATAATCTGGTATTCCAGTTTTAATTTTCTCTCATATTCAATGTTTATTTAAGTTATTAACTTTTTTAATTTTCCAAGTGTTTAATTATTTTTCATTTAAACTTAAATGATGGTGATATGTTTTTCACATTCAACTGATTGTATTCTTTTTACTGTATATTAGAGTTTCCTTTGTAAAATTATAGCTGTTAATTTTCTGATAAGATTTTTGATAGATTAAAATGAAGTTCACCTCTGTCTTTGTAGCAAAATGTTCATGAATATTCACTCCTTCATCTCTGTTCCAAAATTTATTCAAATATTTAAAATATGTATGTGTTTTATTGTGTGTGTTAAAGTCCTAAAATGTCTGTATTTTGTTCTTATGTTTGAAAGTAATTTTCAGTAGGTGTTCAATTCTGGAATGAGTTTCTATATTTCAATGCTTTAAATATATCTATCTATTATCTTTTGTCATAGCATTGTTGATGACAAGTCTCAATAATATGTTTATTCTTCTGTATGTTATATTTATTTTCCTCTGACTGCCTGTGTAATTGCATGTATATCTCTGTTTTTCAGCATTGAATGTGGTGAATCTTGGTGTGTTTTATAGTAGGTTGATTTAGTGTTTTTGTTTTTTTTATATATATATCCTTTTTTATTTTTTTAAAAGATGCTAAGATTACATACATGGTATGTAGAAAATATAGGGGATTTCCATATGCCCTGCTCCCTACCCCTCCCACACTTTCCACATTAATAATATCCTTCATTTGTGTATACATTTGTTACAATTGATGAACAGAATTTGAAGCATTGCCGCTAAACATGGATTATCATTGTAGTTTATACTCTCTCTCAAAAATTTTGGAAATTATGACAAGATATACAAAACCTAAATCAATGGAACGTGATTCCATTGATTTAGTTTTTGTTTTCATCTTTCCTTGAGGTTCGCTGACATTTGTGGCCCTCATGTCTTTCCTTATTTTTGGAAAAATCTTGGCCATTATTTCATTATCTCCTTCAAAATATTTTTCTGTCCCATTCCCTCTCTATTCTTATTGTAGAACTTTAACTACTTATACATTAAATTGACTGGTTTTGTCCAAGGGATCTTAGATATTTTTCCCATTCTTTGTTTTCCTTTAACTTTATTTCAGTTTTGTTACTTCCTTTTGGCTTATCTTCAAGTTCATACATTCTATACTAACTCTACAAATGAAATAATTGAAGGAATCTTTGACCTGATATCATTTTTGTGTGCAGATGCTTTTAAAAATTTTATTTCTAGCCTTTCATTGGACACTACTTTGTAGTAGTCATCTCTCTGAAGAAGTGCCTCATGGATATATGCATGTTGTTTATCCTCTCCACTGGATATTTTAACCTAATAATTGTCAATGCCCTTAAACCAAAAACCTCCAGAAATACCTGCCATTCCAGAGATTGTACTTATTACTCAATGCAGTGAGGAAGAACACACATCATGAGGAAATTTGCAGTTTTTAAGAAAGGCAATGTTAGAAAGACTAAGACAAAGAGTAATTTCAGCAACAGTACAAGGCTAACCTTCACTTTACTATAATCTCTGAGATAACACAACAACTGTGAAGGATTAAAAGCCTCTAAAATTGCATATTGAAAACTCAAATGTAGTGCCTAATTGCAGTGTGAGCTTGCTTACTCATCTTTACAAACCACAGAATAATGAACATTGACCAGTTGCTGTGAGGATATTTCCTGGATTTAAATCACCAGTAAATTAATTGCATCTATGGCTAATTACATCTACAATCATTCACCTTAGGGGATTGCCTTCAACAATGCGAAAAGTCTCATTCAATCAGTTGTACACTTTTAAAATATAAGTGATGATTACAGCAGCCAGAAGAGAGAATTTCCAATCCTACTTCAGCTAGCCAGCTTCTCATGGGTAATTGATCAAAAACCTTCATTTGAGTTTCCAGCTTGTGACATGCCCTATAGGATTTGGATTTGTCCATCCCCATAGACACATGAGGCAATTGTTATAAAAATCTCACAACATTTATATATATTTCACATCAGTTATGATTCCCTAGAGAAGTTTGACTAACACAGCTTTGGTATTTGGAGTTGTTCTTGAGAAACAGTATCTTAGGGATGAGATTTATGAGTTGGTTCTGGGGTTTGGGGAATTGTATCTCTAATCAGATTAGATTCAAGGCATGATTCTATTTTCAACAACCACAAAGGCACTGATAGACCATGATGTGAATTGGCAATACAAATTCACAAAATATCACCACTGAGTATATCAATTCAAATGCTTATAAGAAGTAAGATTCTGGATGAGATGGTTTTTGACACCATTGTGAAATTAAAAGGTATAATGAGGTTGGCAGGTTGTTCCAAAATACACTGGATATAGTTATAGAAGAAAGGGATGAACTTAAGTCTTCAAATTTTCAACTTAAGCGCCACATGAATGAAGTGAACATTTCTATGTGTACCCTGAAAGAAAATCTCATTTCGTATAGCCACATTTTGATATTTCTGAAAACCAGACCTAAGGCCTTAGTGTGAGAGTAGCTGAATTATATGGTAAATTAAGTTCCTCACCTTGCAGGGTGTCTGAAGTTCTAGTAGGAGTATTTATTGAAAAGGAATGTGATCCTGATCCTTGGAATGGTCGCATATGGGTTGATAATGACAATGGTGGTGTTATTGAAACCCTTGAGTCAGCTGAGATTTTTCTAGATAAAACTGCAATTCCCTGCTGTGAGGAATCAGCCATTCTACCTCTACCTAAAGAGATTAATCCTGTTGTGCCTGATAAACCTGTAACCATCTCCTTTGAGGAAATAACCATCACTCTCCTGTCTGAAGAGATTAATCCTGTTACATCAGATGAAACTGCAGTAGAATTCCCTGTAGTGGTTGGCTTGCAAGACAATTCTAATTCTTCTCATGCTCCACCCTTACTGCCCCTCTTTTCTCCTATACCTATATTTAGACTAAAGTCTCAACAGACCCCAAAGGATGAGGTACAAATTGTGACATATGAGGAGGTCCTCTATACTTCAAAAGAACACCATGATTTTTCCAATTTATATAGACAGTAATTGGGGGTATATGTGTGAGAATGGATACTAAGGATGTGGGAAGATGGTGGAAGGAATATAAAGTTGGATTAGGATGAATATATTGACATAGACCTACCAAACAGAGATTCTGGATTCAAAATTGTAGCTCTGGGGGTTAGAAAGGGCTCAAACAACAAAAGGCAGTCTGCATTGCCTAAGGTTGAAATGCCAGAACAGCAATGATCTGTATAAGAAGAAGCATTCTAGGTCAAATTATCAAAAGTCTAACTTGAATTTAAGACAAAGAGTCATAGTCTCTTAATCTCTCAGATTTGAGATACTTTAAAGATCCAGAGACCTTTGAATGAAGAGAAAGTCAGGTCCCCTTGGAGAAGGACCTATTTACACTGCCAAAAATTTATACTGTTAATCTTCCTCCCAGTCTTCTGTAAAGAACCCTACAGCCTCTACCAGGGTAACAGTGCATGGGGTGCGGGAAGGAAGTAAATATTCAGACATATTGTGGATTTTTAGTCACCAGCTCAGGAGTGGTATTAATTACAGAAGACCCACAATGTCTCTTGGGTCTACCAGTCAGCATAAGGAATTATGGAGTTCAGGTGATCAATGGAGTTTATCTGAAGTCCATCTCACAGTGGGTCCAGTAGGTCCCTGGAATCATTCTTTGATTATTTACTTAGTTCTAGAATGCATAATTGGAAAAGATATAGGAAATGGCAGAATCTCCACATTGGTTCCCTGACTTGTGGAGTGAGGGCTATTATGGTAAGAATCACAGAGTGGAAGTAACTTGAGCTGTCCCTACTAACAAAATAGTAAATTAAAAGCAATATCACATACTCACAAATGTGGTTGAAAGTACAAAGTTAGGAAAGCTCTTATGGCAACATGACAAGGAAAGGTTACTGGTTTAGGGTGTTGGATGGGGGGGCATTCGGGACAGGGCACACCTGGAGCAGGCTTCTAGGGAGAGTGTGAGTGATCAAATTGTTATAATGTGTTGTATCAGTGGGTGGAGATTCACATAATGAGCAGGAAGAAGTTGGACTTTCATACTCTGGAGTACCAATTTGTTCACAAATAGAGAGGCAGGAGTCTCTCGGGAGCATGGGCAGTTCTTAACAGGGGAGGACAAACCAGTGTGTCAATACCTCAGTGTTGTTGTAAGTAACTATGAATCTTGTCATCCAAGAAGTGAAGCCATGGGGTCACTGTGGGCCCTGAGGGAAGGTGGAGGGAAAAATAGAATAGATCAAACTGGGGGTATTTAGTGGGCAATGGAAGTGTTCTACATGATCTTACAATGGTGGATGCAGGTCATGTTAAATATCATCAAATTTTTTAAAAGTGTATGGTCTAAAATGTAAACCATAATGTAAACCTTTGACCATGTTTAGTAGCTATGTTTCACTATTTGCATATCAGTTATAACAAAGGTACCATCCACATATAAAATGGTATTAATATGGGAAGGATGAATAGGGGAGGATGTTGGGTATATGAGAGTCCCCTGTATTCTATATGTGACTTTACTGTGATCTAAAACTTTTTTGAAAACAAAATGAAAAATCCTAAGACATTGGGAATAAATGCAAGAAAATTCTTCTGTACAGACAGGACACCAGATATTACAGTGATGAAAGGCAAAATTTAAAAAAAAAATAAAAATTTTTTCATTATCTTTTAATATCACAATCTTTTAATTTTATTTTACTTTTAGTTTTTTTAATTTTTATGTATTTTATTTCTTATATTTAAACTTATTATTTCATTTTCCTATTAATTTTATTTGGCTATTTTAATGGCTTCATTTTTAAAGAAGCTTTGGATCACAAAAGGGTTACAACTGGGCCAGGGGAGGATCACTGCTGTGGGGTGTCAGTGATGGGGGATACATGAGAAGAAGTTCAATTAGGCATCCATATAAGACATATAAAAATGTTCAGTTGTTCACAAGGCATTGTCCCTGTGCATGCAGACTCACACAATAACCAAGAGAATATTGAATTCCCATCGTGGAGAGCTCTGCCACATTCTCTAATGGAGCAGCAACAGTCCCCCCAGTGTAGGGGCAGTGACTGGCAGAGCAGGATGATCCACTGATGGGCCCTTTATATTGATGACTATACTTATGAGCCTTTGCTCTTGAAATTGAAACAGTATATTATTGTGGGGTGCTGAAGATTTGCCTCTTGGGAGCCTCCTTGTTCCTGAAATGTGACCTCTCTTTAAGCCAAACTCAGCATATAAATATACTACCTTCCTCCCCCCGCCCCCAGTGTGGAGCATGACTCCTGGGAATGAGGCTCCCTGGCACCGAGAGATTACTCCCAAGCACCAACTAGCAATGCAACTGGAAAAAGATCTCAAATAAAAGGAAGAAAATGTAAAGACAAATGAGTTTATATGGCTAAGAGACTTCAAAATGAGTTGGGATGTCATCCCAGAGGTAACACTTTTGCACATCTCAGCAGGATCTCATAGACTGCCAAAGTGGATACTATCCCAAGTAATGAGGCTCTTGAGGGCTCTGGACACACCCAGTTCCTATGGTCAGGGCAGGTAGCTCTGAAGATTCATGCCTTGCCATTGGGCCCCACTTTGGAATTTGTGCTCCTGAGAGTGACAGAGTTGGACTCATTTATGTCTTCCCTACACATGGCTCATCTGTCCCTTCTATTTAAACTTATACTTGGTGCTGGAGTTTGTAAGTCATCATCCCAGAATCCTCAGGATTGAGGAAAGAAATATGGACTAGAGTGGACTTACTTGTAATAAACATATTGTGATTCTGGCAGACTACAATGTGAACTATGGCCCATGGTTAATGGCAGAGTCCCAGGATGCATTTATCAATGCAAGAATATGCCACACTAATGAAGGATGTTTGTGTGACAGGTTATGGGAGCTATGGGGAGTGGGGCATATGGGAATCCTATATTTTTGTGTATAACATTTATGTAATATAAGTACATTTTTAAAATAAAATAAAAATTATTATTAAAAATAAAATACCATATTTCTTGAGGGACTAAAAAAATTAGTGCTATGATCAAGGTTGCAAGAGTGTTGGTTCCCACCATATCCCCATAAATGAAGCACTAACTACACAATAATTCCTGAAGCAATTTGAAAGTATGTATATATTTTCAGGTTTCTAAATCAAGCAGAATATCTTTGCTAATTATGAATCCAACATATTAAAAGGATCATATTTCCCTTGAAGTAAGAACTGCAGGGCTGAAAAATTATTTTTTAATGGAAACCCAAAAGAATGAACTCTCCCAGACATTTACAACATGACCATTAGAAATTTTTTTATCTTTCAGTACTGTCTCATCTGTGCATGAATCACTTAGTAGTCATCAAAGGAATGAGTTGGGCACTATATTTAAATATTGTTAGAGAAAAACAATGCTTACTGGGACACAGAAAGTTATGGTTGCAGGCCAAAAGTTTATTGGGAGCTCTCCCAACAGAGGGGGTCTGAAGAGAGATTTCAGCCCATCCGTGGAAGGTGGTGGATATGACTTTATACAGTACATCAATAAGTGGGGAAACAGAGTATAGCCTGGGGCCAAATGGCCAGGGGAGAGTGGGCTAGGAGATCTTGGAATGTGGGAGGGGTTTGTTGTGATTGTGTCCAGAGGGGGTGAGGGCTTTTATCTGCTCCACTTTGTTTAATCTTGGAAGGGGATGGGTTGTGATGGTTTGCTCAATCTGTCACGTGGGTTATGGTTGGAGGCTGCCTTTCTTCAATTTATGTCACAGGGGCATGAGGGGAATGAAAGGTATAATTGTTGTAAGGATAGGAATTAACCATGAAATTTAGGGTTGGCTATGAGGTTAACACCTTCTGGAGTCTGAGGAGAAGGAATAGGGTTATATACTCAGCATTGAACATTATTGGTTGACAGTGAAACTACATGATTTGGTGGGCTTACACACATAGAATTTTAATGGGAATAGGAGACTTTAGATTATTAGCTCTGGTTTCATAACAGTGATTTTGAATGATTTTTTTTATTTTTCATGGATTTAAGATTCCCAGCCAGAGGGCTGCATAAGCCTATGTTTAAAATGATTTTATTTTTTCCCAGTTTATATAGTTTGAAGCATAGGCAACAACAAATTATTATTATTTCCCCTTTATGGGCTGTGGGGTGGCTGGCACTTTGACTTGTAACTTTAGTGCCTATCTTGGTCTTGCTGTTAGCATCTTAATTGGAGCTATGGCTACAGCCCAGAGTGCCAAATTACAAGAGTTCCATTGCAATATCTGCAGCACTGAAAGCATACCTTGCCCCTTCTGAGAACAGGAGGGGACCAATGTTACAGTCATTAGTGTGAGCATGAAGGAAAATTGTGGGTGATGTTCATGAGCTGCTGGCAAGTGACGGGCAGTTGGAACTGCTGGGCTAGGAACCACAAGGTCTGGTATCCACAATGTTTGCCTTTTCAGTGGAGCCACTCTGCTGCTTTTTGGGTATTAATTGTATGGCTCTGGAGCTTCACAAGGCCATCTGCCTCAATAGTTCCAAGAGAGATGTTAGAGAGGGCAGGGACATAATAGACAATTACCTGTCACTGCTGGCAGGCATTCCAGATGTTCTTTCACAAATTTTTCTTCCCCACAGAGGGCAGCCCACAACAGTTCATTGTTCCTGTCTTGTACTTTGGCTTCTTCTCTCAATTGTGACTAAAGGCCAAGGGGTATTTGTTTAGAATATTGCCAAACCCCTCCCAAAACCAATATTGGTACTGGCTACATCCAATTTACAGGGTAAGTTATGGTTCACCACCTCCTTTACTGTTTACACTTGTGTTATTGCCCTTTTTCTAAAAAGCAGCCTCCTTGCATGAGGGGTCGTCTCATTTTAATGCACAGCCTTTTCAGATTAACACATATAATGGTTTTAATATCTGAGCTAAATGAGGGATGAAGGGTTTTCAGTACCCCATCAATATTATAAACTCTAT